>LXPE01000001.1:705044-715899 GCA_001664025.1 Hanseniaspora valbyensis NRRL Y-1626
AAAAGGGTGGAATAATTTTTTGATATATACATATACAACTTTTATCTCGTATAAACACACATGATAGAATATGTGTTAAGTTATTATTTAGTTGGGTTTTCTTTTTATTTAGATAACTTATATATTCTTTTATTTAACCTAGTAATAAGAAAGCTATAACTATTTATTTATTAATTAGGGGGACAAGAATTACTTTTCTCAATAAATGATATATTAATCTTATTATCACGTGTACAGAGGTCCTATTTTCTGTCAACACACACACCTATATATACACACATAAGGTTTTAAAAGTAATCATTATATTGCTTTACTAATAACACAGTTAATAACAAAAAACAAAAAAAAAAAAAAAAAACACACAAACAAAAAAATATAGGGTAAGACACAATTCATCATCATCATTATATATATTAATACATATTGTAATCGTCTACATCCATGGGAACTTTATCATCATTATTATAAATATTTTCTCTTTCCTCAGGTTTATCTCTTAAATCCTCTTGTGTCAGACTACTCTTATGTAAATCTTTCATTCTTGTCATTGTTGTTAAAATGAATGGTCTGAATTCATTTATCTCCAGTAGAGATAAATTATCTAGTTGCAAATGGGATTCATTTAAAATCTCCATTCCTCGCTGTACTTTGACCATTCTGATTTCTCTTATATCTTGCAATACACTTCTCAGCTCTGATAGCTTATCTTCTGAAGGCAGATCCTCTGGAAATTGGTTTATAAATATTTTGGAAATAACCATCCAACTCCATGGCAAAGCAGAGAATTTGTATGAATTATTTCTTTCAAATTGCAAGTACTCTTTCAATCTTTTAACAGAGAGCCAGCTAGGAGTAACCATCCTACAAAATCTCTGTTTCTTTAAAATCATTGCCATCCAAAGAGGTATTTCAATGGGTATTGATGATGACAGGTTTCTTAGTACATTTTGGTCAGTGGTAATAAAACTCCAATCAAATGATCCATATTCTGTAGTTTCTCTCTGTTCCTCCTCTTCTTTATTCAATTCATCCATCTCCAAATCTAAATCCAAATTATCGTTATCAAGATTGGTTCTATTATTGTTTTCTTTCTTTTCTTGGTATGGATTATCTTCATCATCACTGTATATTTCTTTTTGTTTTTCTTCTCTTTGTCTTCTTTTTATCTCTAATAATTTTCTTCTTCGTTTCTCTTTACTGGTTATATTTTCTTTTCTAGATCTACTTGTTTTACCATCCATCGCTGGAACTATTTTAACTAGTTCATTTTCAACTAAAAATTGTATTTCCTCTGGCAAAAAATTATTTTGAAATCGTTCAGGCAGTGACATTAATATTTATTAATAATTTTCTTTGTTTATACAGGTACGGTATATTTATTATTTTTATATCATCATTTAATATATATATATATATTATTGATTTAAAGATTTTACGCGTCATATTGTTCTTTAATTTGAAGAAAATAAACCAAAAAAAAAAATAATGAAAAAAAAAATAAAAATTATTCTTTTTTTCATCAAGTCACATGATTTGTGCAAAATTTTTTATTATTAAATTTTGTTTCCTGTTTCAGTAGATTTTTTTATTTTTTTTTAAAAAAAAAAACATCAATAATGTCAAAGTACAGCAAGAAAAAAAAAAAAAAGTCGAGTAATAGCAACAATATAATAAACAAAAAAAAAAAAAATAAACGTTATTTCAATAAAAAAACAATAATTTTTTGCTTTCCAAAAGACACACCATATATTTTTACTGATATGTCTTATCAACAGAATCAACAGCACATGTCAAGCAGTATGTTCAATGGCAATATATCAACAGCCACAACAAATAATGACATGATAAAACTGCAAATAGCATTAGTACCTCCAAACTGTAATCCAATTTATACATACAGTAATCATAATATGATGATGATGATGATGTCTGCTATGAATCCATATGCTGCTATGATGAACCCATATGCTGCAATGATGCAACAACAAACAACACAAGGCTTTCCAATGATGCCTCAAAGTATGCCCTTTCAAATGTTTAACACTTTTCCTCAACAAGGTCATCAACAACAATTAAAACCACAACAGCAACAACAAATGTTGACTCAAGATTCTAGTAATAATAGTGGTATATTCCAACAACAACAAATTCCACCACAACAATCAAATAATACTATCGAATTCAATCCAAAAGTTTTAACATTTAATGTTTTTATAGATCCATCTAAAACCATCTTACAATTGGCAGAAGCTATTTATGCTAAATCTTCCAGACTTTATCCTAATTTGAAAAAACCTATTGAGATTTTAAAGATTAAAGATTTTGAAAAAAACGATTTGGATGTTGAAGAGTTGATATCTGAAAATTTTAGCAATGCTTCAAGAAAGACAGTGTTGTGTATTGTTAGAAATCCTTTAGACTTCAATAGGAATAGAAATTATAGATTTAGTTATATCCCTAGTGAAATTGAAAATGGTGCAAGTGATGCTGAAGAAGGAGGAGAAGAAAATGAAGAAGAAGGTGACAATGATATGAACTTTGACAATAGTGATCTTTATACCGTCGATAATGGAAACAATGTTCAAAGCAACAATTCTAGAGTCACTTCAATGACCCAATTACAACTTTCAAGAAAGAGAAATGTTTCTTTACTTTATCAAAATAAACAAAAAATTCCAAGTTTAATCATTCAAAAAAAGAGAAAATCTATGTTATTCAATGGTGATACTCCAGCAGAGATTAGTAGTTCCAATGGACAACCTGAAGAATCTGTGTTACCCCCTCCAGTTGAGAGATCTCCTCAAATGAGAATAAGTTCTAATATTGGTGAAACAAGAAAAAGAATCTTTAGTAGTAACCTAGGTCAATCTAATGATGCTGTCTCAAGATCTGAAGAAGTTGATCCAGATAAAAGAAAGACCCTGGATATGGTTTTCGCTGAAGCTGACAATAGTATTCTACCTAATGAAACTCCATCCAAAGAAGTCACTGTCAACAGTAATGGTCAAAATCCACCAAGAGTTAATCTATACGATGCCACTCCTAACAGATTTATTTCAAGAATTGTCTCTGCCTCAAACACAGTTATAAAATCTCAACCTATCCCTAATATGATATCTTCAGTGCAAATACATACCATGTCTCCACAAAATAGAAAGAATAGTAATGGTGTAGCAAATGGAAATGTCCCAACTTCACCAACTGTTCATGGAAAATTAGACTCTAGAGGTGCGGGAGAACCTATTTTACAATCTCCAGGAAACGGGATTCTGCCTCCTAGAGCATACAGAATTCCAATCAAACAAGGTTTAGACGTTGAAATGGAATCTTCATCATCATCTTCTGAAGAAGAAGAAGAAAACAAAAATGAACAATTAGTAGAAGAAGGAGAAGAAAATGAAGATGTTGATGTTGAAGATGAAAGTGATCATACTGTTGAGAAAATTGATGGATTAGGACCTGCAGGTGATTTCACCCCTTTGAATACTAAAAGTGCTGCTTTATTAAAAGTTACAGAAGAAAGTCCGATCAGAACAGGTGAAAGTAATAAAAGTTTATTGGAAATGGCTAAATTGCCTAATGAAACTAGTGATAAAAAAGCTGAAGGAAGTGGAAATGATAATGATGATATGCAAGTTGAAAATAATTCTGTCCTTTTGAAACCTATAGAAGAGAATAATAATTCTGTTTCTACTGCACCAACTGAGAACGCTAGAGCTAAAAGAAAAGCTGCTTTGGCTGCTGCTGGTAGAATGGATACCAAATCTGTCAGAGTCACTGATGCTAATGGCAAAGAAGTTTTAGTTCCTTATAATAAAGTAAACAGTTTTATGAAAAACAATCATAGTAATAATCTTTTTGATACTTTATCAACTAGAAGTGAAGGTTTAAAAGCTGTAAACTCACCAATCGGAACAGAAACTAAACAACAACAAGGTATTAATAGATCTAATACAAATTCTCCATCTCCAGTAAAGACACAAAATAAAAACAATACAAATGAAAAAGAGAAAGATCAAGATGAAGACAAAATGGATGTTGAGAGTGAAAGTAGTGGAACAGAATCTGACTCAAGTTCTGGGGAAAGTTCAAACACAGACTCTGATACTGAATCTGAAGAAGAGGAAGAATCTAAACAAAATTCTCAAAAACCTAGAAAAGTTGTAATAGACACTTCTAATCCATCTCAAAGAGTGCCATCTGCAAGACAACAACAGCAACAAAACCAAAACCAGAAGAAAAAGAATGATCTAAAACCTATTTCTAATCCGGAAAAGCCTACTACTGAGACTGAAAAACCTATTGAAAAATTATCTACATTACAAAAAATGAGAATGCATAACAAAGCAAAATCATTAGGATCTTTGTCTGATTTAGTCGCCAGAGGAATTCCACCTGTACATGATAAAGCTGCTGAAAAGAGACTTTTATTAGAAAAAAAGAGAAAAGAGGCAGAACAACAAGATGCAGAAAAAAGTGAGAATACAGAAAGCAAGAGTAGTAGTAGTAGTAGTAGTAGTGATACTGTAAGTGGAAGTGATAGTAGTGATGATTCAGACTCTGATAGCTATAGTGATGATGATGAAAAAGATAAGTCTAAACCAAAGTTTATTAAAAAACCAAAGAAAAAGAGTACCAATGCCTTTGCATCTCTTGTCAAAGACTCTAAAAAAATTTAAATTAAATAATAACCAATATATTAAATATATAAACAATGTAATAATCATTTTTAAAAAAAAAATAAAGAATAATATTTCACTTTCATAAACAATAGAATAATTTAAGTTTCATCAATTTTGTTAAAAGATCATGTGACAAAAATGACGCGTTAGTTTTTTTATTTTTTTTTTCGAATTTTTTTTTTTTTTTTTTCATCTCACCAAAAATATTGAAGATTATATTTGCTTTCTTCCACGCGTTGTGTATAATGTTTTTTTTTTTTAAATAAAAACGAAAACATAAATAAAAACTTAACATTAATGATAATTATTAAACAGAAAATTACCAATTACATCCAAATATATATATATAGAAACAAAAAAATGTATATAAAAAGAATTTCAATACAAGGATTTAAAACATTTAAGAATCATGTTGTCATTGAAAACTTTTCCCCAAATGAAAATATCATTATAGGTTCTAATGGTTCAGGTAAATCAAACTTATTTGCTGCCATAAACTTTGCAATCTCTGAAGACTATCATAATTTAACAACTGAAGATAGATTATCATTGATATATCAAGGTGCTGGTACTGTGATGTCTTGTTTTGTTGAATTAGAATTTGAAAATGGTACAACTATCAGAAGAACTATTGGTTTGAAAAAAGATGAATTCAGTGTTGATGGTAGAATCAAAGGCAAGAATGAAGTCAAAAATGTTTTACAAACTTTAGGATTTCCTTCTGGTAGTAACAATTACTATATTGTGCCACAAGGAAGAATAACTTCTTTAACTAATGCTAAAGATGTTGAAAGATTGAATTTGTTAAAAGAAGTAACTGGTGCTAATGTTTTTGAAGAAAAATTGAATAAATCTCTAAGAGACATGGAAGAGAATAAAATCAAGAGAGGAAGAATTGATAGTGAATTACAAGAATTGGATACTAGATTGGAAGATTTAAATGAGGAAAAAACACAATTAGTTCAATGTCAACTTTTAGAGAAGGAGAAAAAATTATTGCAATATTCTATTTTTGATAAAAATCTTAGCGAGATTAATGAATCAGGAAATAATTTACAAGTTCAATATGATGAAAATATTTTTGAATCTCAAGATCTAATGCAACAATTAGAAGAGTCCGAAAACACCATTACTAAATACAAAAAAAACTTGAAAAATTTGCAAAGAGAATTGAATTTGAAAGATGGTTTAGATACTAATGAATTATCAGACCTTCAAGTGGAGATTGCAGATTTGGAAGCCAAACAACAACTACTGAAAACTAGAATTGCAAAAGCGTCTGCTAGTAAAAATGAATTTAATACTTTAAAACAAGAATTGACTTATAAACTTGATCATAATATTGAAAATATTAATTTATTACAACCAGACTATAAATTATACACTTTTAAACAACAAGAACTTCAAAAAAAGATTGATTCTTTGACTCAAAGACAAACTTATCTAATTACTAAGCAAGGTACATATTCCAAATTTGAATCTCAAGATGAGAAAAATAAATGGGTTAAATACCAAATTTCAGCATTAGAAGAAGAAAAACAAGAAGTTTTAAAGAATATTGAAAACTTGAAAATAAATTTGACTATTAAACAAATTGATAATTTGAATCAAGAAATTGAAGCTGATGAAACAAAGCTGATTGAAGAATTAGGATCTCAAAAGGAATCTTTAGATGAAGATCTTGCTATTCTACAAGATGAATATTATGAAATTGTTGATAAAAGAACTGATTGCTGGAGACAAGAACAAACTACAAAGACTTTAGAAGAACAGATTCAACAAGAATTAGATTCATTAAATAGAAAATTAAATGAAAGTATGGACAGACCAACAGCAATGGGTTTATCTAATCTACCTATGGTAATTCAGGATTTAAATTTATCTTCACAACAAGTTGTTGGTAAAGTTGGTGATTTGATTAAATTTAGTGACAAATATAAGCAATGTATTGAAACAACAGCTGGCAATGCTTTATTCAACGTTATTGTTGATACTGATGAAACTGCTAGTAGAATTATGGAAGAAATGGCTGATAAAAAACTTGGTAGAATAACATTTATGCCATTGAACAGAATAGGGAAATTTGCAGATATAAATTATCCAGGAAATGAGGATAGTGAATTCATTCCATTGATCAAAAAAATTCAATTCAACAAGGAACTTGATAATTGTATGAAATTAATTTTTGCAAAGACTGTCGTTGTAAAAGAATTAACAACTGGTGTTTCATTAGCCAAGAAATATGGATTAAATGCTGTCACTCCAGATGGTGATAGAGTCGATGGTAGAGGTGCTCTAACAGGTGGTTTTAATGATGTATTTGGTAAAAATGGTGGTAAGAATAGTACCAATAGATTGGACTGTTTGATAAATTTGAGAGAGAAAAAAGAAGAATTAAAAGAGGTTGAAAGTAATTTGAATAAGATTGAAGAAGAATTAAAACAATTTGACTCTGAAGCTGATGCTATGAATGAACAAATACAAGATATTACTTTACAAAAACTGGACATAAAAGAACAAGAAACTCTAATTAAAAAAGATCAATTACAAAGACGATCTGAAGTATCAAATTTGGAAAGTCAATTACTTCAACTTAATGAAAGTAGTGCTAATTTGGAACAATCTATATCATCTTTACAAGTTCAAATAGATATTTTGCAAAAAGATTTAGAACAGCCTTTTGATAAACAATTATCAGATGAAGAGACAACTGAACTTAATGAATTAATTCAATCTTTACAAAAAGCTACACAAGACTTGCAAGAAATTGATCAAGAATTCAATGAAAAAGAAATGGTTATTGAAACTACAAGACATGAAAATGAATTTAATTTGAAACCACAATTGAATCAATTAACTGAACAAGAATTAGAAGATGAACAAAAACTTGCATCTTATGAAAAGAAGCTTGCTATTGTTGATAAGAAATTGAAGAATAAGCAAGAAAAAGAAAAAAGAGTTAAAAAAGAAATTGAATCATCTAATAAAGAAGTTGCTTCTTTATTGAAACAAAAAGATACAGAAAATGAATTATTACAAGAAATATATGAAGATCAAAAAGCTACTCTAGATAAATTAGAAGATTTACAAACTAAAGCTGAAAGATTAATGACTCACATAACTAAAAACAATAAAAGACGTGATGTTTTAACTAATAAGATTGTTGAATTAGGATTTATTCCAGAAGACAGTTTGGTTAAATTTGCTAAATTATCAGAAGATGAGTTAGTTGAAAAATTGAAGGAAGTTACAGTCAAATTATCTAAATTTACTAATGTGAATAAGAGAGCAGGTGAATCATTTGCAAGATTTTTGACAAAGAAGGAAGATTTAGAAAATAAAGCTGAGGAATTAAGAGTCTCTGAAGAGAGTATTGAAACATTAATTGATTCTTTGAAAGAACAAAAAATTGAAGCTATTGAGACTACTTTCCAAAAAGTTGCATTTTTTTTCAAAGAAATCTTTGCCAAGATTGTTCCTAAAGGTAATGGTGAGTTAATTATTAATAAGAAAGCTACATCTGATAATGGTACAAACACTGATGACATTTATGAAGGTGTAGCAATACAAGTATCTTTTAATAGTAAATATAATGAGCAATTATTTGTTGATCAATTATCTGGAGGTCAAAAGACTGTTTGTGCTATAGCATTAATCTTAGCTATCCAAAGGGTAGATCCAGCACCATTTTATTTATTTGACGAGGTTGATGCTGCTTTAGATAAAGAATTTAGAACATCAATAGCCAATGTAATTCATGATCTATCACATGAGGATGAAAACACTAATAGAGGTTCTCAATTTATCTGTACTACTTTCAGAAGAGAATTATTAAATCAAGCAGATAAATATTTCAGAGTAAGATTTGAAAACAAGAACTCTATTATTGAAGAAGTTAGTAAAATGGATGCTATTCAATTCGTCAGAGGCGAAAAGAGACAAAGAATATCAGAAGTTTAAAGAGATAATATATATGTAAAGATTTATAATAAACCTAAGTTTTTAAATTCTTTTTCTAAAGTACCTTTGTTTTCCCAATCATGGATAGTATGTTCAGTACCAATAAATTTACCATCAGCGAAGATCAATGGTAAGTTTTTCTTTTTAGCAGCTTCTTGGAAAGCTAAGTAATAGTTATCAAAATCTTTAGTACCTCTGTTGTAGTTACCAATTTCAAAAAAGTAGAATTTATCATAAACTCCATGCTTTTGGAAAATGTTTTTAGTGTAAACACAGTCCGGACACCAGCTAGCGGATAATTGAACAAATTTATGATTTTTCAAGATTTGAGTGACTTCTTTTCTAGCAGCTTCTAAAGTGATGGCCATTCTTTAATTGTTTGATATATGTTTATTAAGTTTTATTAATTTACAGTGGTTTATATATATATATATATATTTAATTAAATATATAAAGGAAAAAGAAAAAAAGAAGATTTTTTCTAATTATTTAATATTCATTTTTTTATGCTTTATTTATATAATCAAACTTTTGCTTTAACACCGACTTCTGAAAACAATAAAATTATTTTCAAAATTTTTTTATACACACTTTTTTTGATTTTTAAAAAACAGTAAATTATATAGATTCTGGTAGCGTTATTAATACAAGAGAAACTTATTCTGTTAGATGATTATTAATTCTTCTTGAAATAAATGAATTTACATTTTGTAAATATTAATATCAATATTTATATTTATATACTACAATTTATTCTCTCCAGTTTACATAAACTTCATCTGTTCTGAATGTTTGCGTTACTCTTGTGTCTTCTAATTTTTCCAAAATATAACCACATCTATGTTGTAAGACTCCTGCTTGTGCAATCATCACACCATTGTCAATACAGAAACGATCATCTGTAGCAAACAGTTTCCCATTTCTATCTCTACACATCAAAGCCATCATCTCTTGCAATCTCATATTACAACCAACACCTCCTACTATCAAAACTTCATTCGCACCTACATGAGCCATTGCTCGTTCAGTGATTTCTACCAACATGGCAAAAAGATGCTCTTGAAAAGAAAAACATAAATCTTCAACAGTAATTTCTATTGAGTCTATAACATCTTTATCATTCAAGTATTCCAAAAGTTTTCTCTTTTTTTGTTTACTGAATTTGAAATCATTAGTTAAAAAACTTTTTGTCAATTGTTCTAGATATTGAAGAATACCAGACATTGATAAATCCATACCTTTGACAGTGTAAGGCAGCTCTATTAAATGCTTACCCTTTTTAGCTAATTGTTCAATATTGTAACCTGGAGATGGAGCATTACTAATTTTTAAAACTCTAGCAAATCTATCTAAACAATTACCGACTGCAATATCCAAAGTTTCTCCAAAGATTCTATATCTGTTATTAGAGTAAGCAATAATCTGAGTATTACCACCAGAAACATATAAAACACATGGATTCAACCCTTTAGTGACACATCTCCCCATTTCAATATGACCAATACAATGGTTTACAGGAACTAATGGTATATCATTTAGTAAAGAAAGAGTTCTAGCAAAAACACATACAGAGTGTAAAGGGGCACCCATACCAGGACCTTTAGTAAATGCAATACAATCAACATCTTTCTTAAGATCAAAATCAGAGCCAAGTTTTTCTTTAGCCTCTTTTATAACCTGTTTCAACACTCTACAACACCAATTCTTGTGGTGTCTTGCTGTATCTCTAGGCATAAAGCCTTCACCTGGAGGCGCATTATAAGTGTCTCTAATATTTGATATGACTTCAGTGTCTAAAGGATCATTAACAGCTTGTTTAATAAGACCAAAACCTAATTTATTTGCTGATCCTTCAAGACCTATACATAGGTAATAATCTCTGTTTTTTTTAGGTAGTACTTTGGTTAATGGTGGTTGTGTCATATGAAAAAAAAAATATGCAATTATTTATTTTAATCTTTATAATTTTTACTTGGTTTTTAAAACTACAAGTATTAAAAAATAGTATGAATCTTGAATAGATAATATAGAAGAAGATGATGTGTTTGTTAATGTAATAATTCAGAAAAAAAAATTAGAGGAAAAAAAAAAAATTTACTGTTCAAAACAAATCACATGATACATCACAAAAAATATGAATGATTTAAATTTAACCCAACCATTTCTATACAAATAAAATATATTTTTTTTGTTATATTTCCCGATATCGGGAA
>LXPE01000001.1:796856-818800 GCA_001664025.1 Hanseniaspora valbyensis NRRL Y-1626
ATACTTACTATCTACTTCTGCCAACTTGATACGAAAATAGAAAGAAAAATTGAAAGAATTACCTGAAGAATTAGAAGAATTTAGTCAAGATTGTCAAATCTAGAATTCAAGGTGTTTTGACTGCTCAAAAATATGTTTGTTGTAACTACAATGCTCCACAAGACAAGCTTCCACATCTATTATCTATCACTCCAGGAAGAAGAGCTCCTACAATCTCCAATATTGATGATGAAGGTTGGGTAGCAGTCTCAGCAATGATTGAAAGAAAGAAGAAAGGTGAAATTTTGGATGATTTAGTCGCCCATGGTGCTGCTGATATCATGGTATTTGAAATAAGCAATTGTAGAGTTTAAAAAGAAGAACAAAAAAAAAAAGTTGATAATAGATACCTTTTTTTTATTTTATTTTATTCTCTTAAATAAGAATATATATATTACTATTATTTTATAAGACCATATATCAAATGATATTTACTTTTACAGATGATTATTGTATTTTAAAAAGAAAGATAATATATATTAAAGAAGAAAATATGTAAATGGGAGTACATTTATATTGTATTATTATTATTATTAACATCTAATAATCACATGATTTTAGTTCATATTGTCTTTTATTATTATGTAGAAATGTAATACGACATGTGATGTATTACTATTAGAAATACAAAACTAAGACCGTTTAATGTTTTTTTTTCTTGCATGTTCTTCGTTTATTGTATTTGTGTATAAAGAGATAATACTTTTTTTTATATATATTATTACAATGTCATTGATATCATTTTATTTAAATAGTATTAAAACAGTGTTGACATACATATATATATATTTAATGTGTGTAATATTATATATTCTTTTATTAATTGGCTTACAAACATATCCCCGACAAATAGAAGTTGACATAGAAAATTTTGTTATTATTATTTTTTAAAAAAAAAAACAAACAAAAAGAGAGTTAAGAAATAATTGTTTTTTTTTTTTTTTTTTTTTTACACAGTTTTATTATTATTTTTATTTTGATTGATTGTAATTTCCCTCAATAAATCTTTTATAAAGAACAAAAAATACCTCTATTAACAAAATTAAACTCAATTTATTAAAAAAACAAAATACAAAAAAAAAATCAAATATATATATTTTTCTTTTAAAACTTATAATAATTGTATTACTTAAAGATAAAAATAAATAAATCTCCAATATTCATATCTTTAATTAAAAACAACATAAATTAAATACAACAAATCAAGAAAATAATTTAGTAAAATCTGTGTTTTGTTCCAAGTTTATTTTATTTTTTTTAACTTATTTATATTCTTGTATCTAACAAACAAAGAAAAAGTATACAGAGAGTAAAGTAATATATATTTAAGAAAAAAAAAAAAGAATATAAAAAGAAACATATTAATCTAAGTTAAATTCATAGAAGTAAAAAAAAATATGGATATTAATAATAACAGCAATGATGCTTCATTGTATAAACTAAATGACACGGAGAATCCTATTAATATTGAGTTAGTAGAGAGTAATAATAATAATAATAACAATAACAAACGGAAACTTAATATTAATAATAATAATAATAATAATAATAACAGCAACAATAACCAAATTATCAAACATAAAAAACTTAAAACAAATACACATTATATTATGAAAGATTTAGTGTTACCAGAATTCAGTTTTACAAGATTTTGTTACAGACACAATCCAAACTATCATTTGCCAAACAATGATTATCATGATTGCAAAAGCCATAAAGATGATATCAAAAACAAAATAAATTCTGCTTTCTCTTCCAGTGTTGATGATGAACAGAAACAAAGTATAGAAAATTTCATTAAATTATTCACACAACAATGTGATGGAGCTAAGAAAATTGGTTCTCAAGACAAAAATATGATTCTTAATATTCTTATGTCTTCCCTTTGTTCTCCTCAACTCTCTTTTATTTCAGAAAATTGTCAAAACTTAATCAAACTAGATTTTATTGCCACTTTGCCTAAAGAAATATCATTAAAAATATTGCAATACCTTGATTGTCAATCTCTTTGTATTGCCTCTCAAGTTTGTAAAAAATGGCAAGTTCTAGCTAATGACGATACTGTCTGGTACTTTATGTGCCTCCAGCATATTGACAAAAAGTGTGAAAGATGTGGGTGGGGTTTGCCACTACTCCAAATGAAAAATAGAAGATATATCAAAAACAACAACAATAATAATAGTGAAGACTCTCATAGAAGAGATTTGCTAAGAGATATCAATATAATTCCATTGAGTGGAAACAACAATGCCAAAAATATAACTGAAGAAAGTTCTCAAGCTAATGGGGAACTTCAAATGAGACCTTGGAAGACAGTTTATAAAGAAAGATATAGTGTGGAAAAAAACTGGCGTACAGGAAACTTCAAAACTTTAAATTTCAGAGCCCATTTGGATTCTATCTTGACTTTGAAAATGCAATTCAACTTATTGTTTACCGGATCATATGATAACACAATTGCAATTTGGAATTTACCTCAGTTAATAAAAGCTTCAAAATACTCTGAAAGCAATCTTTCGGAGGCTGAAAGAGCCAAAGTCAATTTGACTCCACAGCTGTTAAGAAGATTGACTGGTCATCAAGATGCAATCAAGACTATCTCCTTCAATGGTACAACACTGATCACTGGATCACTAGACAAGACAATTAAAATATGGAATTTCCAAACAGGTCAATGTATCTCAACATACAGAGGTCACACAGACTCTGTCCTTTCTATTGATTCCAACAAGAGCATAATCGTTTCAGGATCTGCTGATAAGACAGTAAGAATTTGGCATGTGGATTTGAGAACCTGTTACACTTTGAAAGGTCACAGTGACTGGGTCAATTGTGTCAAACTGGATTGTGAGAGTATGACTTGTTTCTCTTGTTCTGATGATCATAGTATTAAAATGTGGGATATTAAAGAAAACAAATTAATCAAGAATTTCAAAGGCCATGTTGGACAAGTACAAAAGATTGTTCTTTTGCATTTAGCAAGTGATATCAAATTAGTATCTGATTTAGATGATTGTTGTCCAGAATTAAACAGTGTTAGTCCTGATGATGCTGATAAAATTGAAAGTGAAAGAGATGGAGGGTTGAAAAGTGATGTAAATTACCCTACCCATATAGTCTCCTGCTCTTTAGATTCCACAATTAAAATTTGGGATGTTAAAACTGGTAAATGTATAAGAACTCAGTTTGGTCATGTTGGTGGTGTTTGGGATATTGAATGCGATAATTTCAGAATCATTTCTTGTTCAAGAGACAGATACACCAAAGTATGGGACTTACAAAATGGGAAATTGATTTTAAATTTCAATGAAAATGAAAACAAACAAGCACAAGATGAAAATAATAACGATAATAATAATAACAATAATAGTAGCAATGGTGCTATTAAAAATTGTTTAGATCTAGGTGATTCTGAATTTATTACGGGTGATGATGCAGGTTTTATCAAACTATATAATTTTAATATATAATCTAATATAAAGAATTTTGAAATAATGTGTCAGATGGTATAATTTCTAAATATTATTTTTTTACAGAAAAATTTAGTAATAATTTCTTGTATTTTTTTATTTATTTTTTTTGATTAAACCCATTTTTGGAGGTGTTTTTTCTTCTTGCAACGTTTTTTTTTTTTTTTTTTATCCCACGGTTTTAATCTCAATTTTTTTTTTTTTTTTTAATAAAAGCACCAAAAACGCGATTTTATTTTATTAAAGTGTTTATATACAATCATCTCCTTTTTTATACTTTAGTTTTCTACCTCCCCAAGGTACATTAAAACATATATATATATCATTTCTTATTGTTTAAATTTTTTTAAATTAATTTATTTTATTTTTTTTTTTAAAAAAAATTATTTCTTTTAATAATGGCTCATGAAGATACTCATATCTCAATATTAGAGCAAAATGGGGCTCATGGAGGAAGAAATAATCTATTCATATATAATAAACAACCACATATATATAAAGAAAGGCACAAACATAAACATAAAGAACACAACTTCAATAATAATGAAAACACATATTATTGGCAAATGGACCAATTAACAGTTCCAACAATAAATAACAACAAAATTACAAATCTTTATTTGAAGCCTGGAAAATCTAGACATTTCATTTTATACTTTATGATTTCATGCTATATTCCTATTATCACTGCTGTTATCGGTCCTATTGCTCATATTTTTTCAATAGCGTGTTTAGTTAATAAATGGAGAATGAACAAAAACTCAGGAAAAGAAATTAATGATACAGCCATTGTTGTTGTTTTGAATTGTGTTTCCTTATTTATTGGTGGTGTTTCTAATATTACTTTGCTTCTTCATTTTGCCAAAAAACTTTCATATATCAAAGCACAATTTATAAATATTATTGGTTGGGGATTATCCTGTAGTTTATTATTAATTGATATAATTGTATTTATTTGTGTAGAATTTGATAGCGAGAATTATTCAAAAGGTATTGGATTTTGGTTTGCTGTTTATACGTGTATATTATATTTCTTAGCTACACTTTTATTACTTATTCATCTTATAGGTTACAAATTAAAGAAATATAAAGCAACAATATTCCTTCCTAAAAGTTGAGCATTAATTGGAATGTTTTCACCTTTCATTTCTGATTTTTTTCTATCAATTAAATGCAATTTTAATAATTGTACTAATTGTAGATATATAAATCTAGGTTCATTAGTATCAAATCTTATAGGAGAGTCTGAAGAAAACCAGAAATTTTTAGTATGTAGAACTTGTTTATTTACATGAAAAGACAATTTAAAGAAATCAATCCATTCTTCAAAAGATAATTTATAGTGAGGTGAAATTTGAGATAATAATTCATAATCTTTACTCAATCTTACAACTTTTTCTACCCAGTCATATAAATGCTCCTCTTTGTAACGTTTTTCTTGATCAGTATTAATTTCAAAATTCATTTCTAAAATATCATCTAAATCTTCTTGTAATTGTTTTTCTTTATCTATTGTTATATAAAAAGGAAGTGGCTGTTTAGAGTAAGTTTTTGTGAATTCTCTTGTTTGAATTCTATCTTTTTAAATTGCTTATTTTAAAAAAATATAAAGCTTCCAAAATAACAAATGAACAAATATTATAAATTTTTTTTGCAATAAGCACAGTATATTTGACAAAGGACCATCCTATATTGGATAATGAAGCACCAACAGCATTAATCAAAGAAGTCATTAATGGAATAGCTGCTAATGCAAAAAGAATAAAAAAAGCTCTTGAACTAGCAGATGTTAAAATAAAATCACCATAACCAATAGTCAATAAACAATCAAGAAAAGCAAAATATACAGCATCAAAATAATTCCAACCTTCTGAAAATTTGAAAACCATTGCACCAAAAAGCCAAAAGAGCAAAAAAAGAATTAATGATGTGCAAAAACCTAGTCTTTTAGTCATTACTTGGTAATGTAAATGTAGTTTTCTCATATTGGTAAATTGGATAACATCAGTATAACAATTCTGTTTTTCATATGTCTGATGTGTAGAATCGGAACATGTTATCTCATCATTAGGAATCTTTTTATCAATATTTTTTTTTTTACTTCTTCTCTTTTTTCTTTATAAAACTTATCACTTTGTTCAATAAAAACTTTCAGCTGCTGGATTCTTGCTCTTTCACATAAATGTAAATGGATAGTAGATCTAAAAGTGTTTTTAATAATCTGACTTGTTAAAGTAATGATCAAACCAATAATTATGATAGAACATAGGAAATAAATCATTGATATAATTTTACCTCCAAGTTTATAAGAGTAAATATCACCAAAGCCTACAGTTAAAGATCCACAAAGTAAAGCATACATAGACACACCATAAGATCTATCAGTAAATAAAAGTTTAGAGTAAAGCCATGAACCCCAGCAAATCCATAAAAATAGTACAAAAGTGTAAAGCATAACGGCTCTTTCATCTTCATTCAAATTGAATGGTGATTCTCTGGAATCTAATTTATTAGGTGGAGTTGATGAAAATGAAGTACCTGAAAGAGAAACTGGATGGAGAGAATAAACTTCAAAAAAATAAAATAAATCTATAATAAATTAATAATTAATAACTGTTTTTTTTAAAAAAAAAAATTAAACTTAATATATATATATATATATATTCAATAATATAAACACAACACTTGCATTTGTAACTATAAAAAATAGCAAAAACAAAAAAAAACTATTTTTTATCAATATCTTTTGGTAGGCTCATAGTTTTATGATTTTGATTAGTAAATTTAGCTAATTCTGTATCTGCAAATTTGAAATTTGGATCAACTGCAAAAATCTTATTATTCAACAAATAATCAGCAGTAGGTCTTTTTTCTGGATCAATTTGGAAACATAAATCCAAAAATTTAATACCTTCTTCAGAGATTAATGGTAAAGTATCCTTTGGTATTGGTGGTGCAGATTTATATTTACCAATTTTAAACATAGCAGCGACTACTTCTAAGTTTGACCAAGGTCTTTTACCTGCAAACATTTCAAGTACTATACAACCTAATGACCATATGTCTACTTTTGCAGAGTAACCTTGTTTTGTATCAACCATTTCAGGAGCCATCCAAAAGATTGTACCTGTCATTGTCATTTCAGAATTTGAATAAATATCACTTGATTTCTTAGAAATACCAAAATCACTAATTTTACAAACACCATCCAGATCTAATAACAAATTATCAGCTTTCATATCTCTATGCAAAATTCCCAAGTTATGCAAATATGCTAACCCTTGTAATACTTGTTGATTCAAAAATCTGATTAATGCATCATCAAATCTTCCAAACATTCTGATCAAAGCACCAACAGAGCCACCAGCAACATATTCCAAAAACAAACTGTATACATTATCTCTAGCTTCAAATCCTAAATATTGAACAATATTCAAATGATCAATATCTTTTAATGTCTCCATTTCAGATCTTAAAGCTTCAATTTGAGAAGAAGTACTGGATTCAACTTGTTTCACAGCAATCATTTCACCAGTAGTCAAATTCATACCCAAATAAACACATCCAAAAGAACCTTTACCAATAACATCCCCTTTTATCCATGCAAACTCTTTGTATTGACCTTTACTATTTCTGTTTTTATTAATGGCAACAATTTCTTCTTTATCAGTAATTTCAATAACTGTTCTACCCCACAGTTTGGTAGTATCATTTCTTCTTAAAGCTGGAGTATCAGCTAAACCTGTTGTAGCTACAACAATATCTTTTCTTTTGTTTTTTTTTTACGAACTTCTAAAGCTTCATTGGCTAAGATTCTTAATGTTTTTGTTCTCTTTGGATGTTGACTTCTATGGTTACTATTTGTAGAAGAATGAGGTGTAGAATTGTTTGATGAAAAAGTATAATCATCTCGTTCAGCACTGTGCTTGATAGTAGAAGCTTCTATAATATTTCTGTGTCTCTTACTATCAACACTGCTAGAATTGCTTCCATTACTTTTTGAGAATTTAGAATCATTAAAGTTTTTTGGTGATCCTGGAGGTGTTTCACCTTCAAAGATAGGTTTATCCAAATCTGTTCCTGGAAAATAAACTTCTAAATTTTTATAAACTAAATCAGCAGATGGTCTTAAAGTCATTTTTCTTGCTAAAGAATTGAGAGTATTATCATTTTTACATTCTTCAATCTCATTAACCAAACTTCCTAATATAGATTCAGAGTCAAAGCTAAACCCTGTTTTATCCTCTTCACCCTCCTCATCTGCTGCAATAGCATTTTGATTTTCTAAAGTATCGTCATCATTGAATTCATCTTTTAGTAATGAACGAGAATCATTTCCCGCAAGATTTCTACTTACTTTGTTTTCAGTAATTTGTTCTGGCTTATTAGCAGTAGTCCAGACAATACCATCATCAGAATCTGTACTGGTTAAATTTTCTTTTGTATGTTTAGAAACATGATCATCACTGCTAATTTCCCCTTCTAATAACCCTTTTTTGGTTTTTTTAGAATCTTTTTTCTTTTTATTAGAATTATCCTTCGTTCCTGTCTTGTCTGTATTTTTAATCCATGCAATACCACTATCATCACTTTCCTCTGAGTCTTCACTTTCTTCAGTGGCTACTTCAGCATCCTTAAATAAAAATTTATCACCATCTTCTTTGGTTGTATCATCAAATTTCTCAAAAGAGACTGTTTTTTCTAATTCTTTAGCAGAAACAAATTTATCATTTTCTTCACCATTATCATCATTATCACTGGTAATGCCTGCACTATCAGAGTCATCACTAAATGCGGGAGCATCATGGAAAGAAATTTTGTTTTCATCAAAAGTGTCACCGCCAGCTAATGCAGATGATACAATTCTTCTAGAACTATGTCTTTTAAGCAATCTTGGTGGGGATGTAAAGACAGATGATTGGATTGATGAGTTTGATCTTGACAATCTTGTATGGTTATGGTCAATCTTTGACAATGAAGCATTTGATGCTCTCTTTTTCAAAGACAATGAAGATGGTTTTCTACTGAAACCTGGACGTGGTGGAATTGTTGGTACAGATTCAACTATATTTCTTTGAGCTTGGTCAAGAACCATAGATGGAGGTGGTGGTCTGTGTGGTATTTTAGTTTCCCTTCTTTGTGTTGGAGTATTTGGAAATGGAACTGGAACAAAATCATTATCATCAGCATGTGGGTGTCTTGGAGGTGGTGGTGGAGCATCTCTTGTAGGGTTTAATTTTACAAACGGTGTCTCTCTCTTTTGATTGAAATCAATCTTGTTTGTGGTATCTGGTCTAATGACTTTGAATGAAGATTGTTCTGTGGTATTGTTAGTATTTGTAGTTGCAGGATTGTTCATTGTTAATTTTCTAGATCTTGATGGCTTAGAAACTGGAAGATAGTCTTGTGAATTGTTGTTTTCAAACAAATGAGATGGTGTTTTTGGATATTTTACTCCATAATCAAGTTCCTCTAAATCAGTTGAGCTTAAGGAAGATTTTGATACTGTTGATTTCAAAGACATTTTTCTAGGTTGCGATAGAATAGAAGAATTAGATCTATTTCTATTTAATTGAATCTTTAAATGATTTTTAATGAAAAACAAGTTAAAACTGTTACTATAATCAGTATCCATAATTGATTTTATAGTAGAATCATCTAAAGCTGTGTCAGCAATATCAAAGTCATAGTTAGCCAAAAAAATACTATAGTTTTTATGATTGATATTATTGTTAGTTGCTAAAGCAGCTTTAAAAGTGGCTACATCATTTGCATGTGTTACATTAATAGGTACAAAACTTTGTTTATCTTTAGTACAAAAAATATATTTTTCTTTAATTGGAGATTCAGTACCAGATAAATTAGGTTTTTTCTTAGGTAAATATTTTTCATCAACCTCAGGTAATTTCTCTTTATTTTCTATTATTGATTGAGAGGTTATATTCGGTAAACTAGGTTCTGTTGATGATGTTCTATGATGTTTTTTAAAAAAAGTGTATGAAGAGCTTCCAGGGGAAATTGTCACTGGAGAGCTTTTTTTTGATAAAGATCTAGTCTTTGCAAGTTTGAGTGAAGCACCAGTTTTTAAAGACTCATTGCTATCGTTGTTAAGTATGGCATCGTCTTCATCGGCGTTGTTCCTAATGGATATAAAACTTCTTTTGTATAATGAATTTAAAGGATCGCATTTTTGAACTGTTTTGACTTTGGAATTTCTTTTTGCAGGTGGAACTGGTATGTTCAATGTTGGAACAGATGGTTTTGCACTTAATACAGGAGTTTGTACTGTTGGTGCAATAGTTGAACTACTGTTTATAGTGATATTATTGTTTTTATCGTTATCACCATAATCTTTATCTTTATTTTCTTCTTCTTCTTCATTAGATGCTTTGATTGTGAAAGTGGAAGACTTAGCAATCTTAGAATGATCTTCTATCTCTTCACCTTCGGACAATCCAGCCAACTTATCACTAGACATATTTTTCAAATTGGATCCAACAGATACTTGATCAGAACCTGTTCTTAAATGTTTTGAATAATTAGATTTTTTAGAAAATCCTGAATCCAGAGAACTAGCAGATCTAGAATAAGAATGGTGTTGGTATATCACATTATGTTCCATAGTTCTTTTTAATAAATGTTGAAATCTATTGTAAGAAGAATTATGTGAGCTTGGCAAATATTTTTCAACCTTGGCAAAATTTTCATTTGCCATAAGTTTTAAAAAATCATTACCAGATATTTGTGATCTTCTGAAAAAAGAAATCCATTTGGTGTTGAATTCATTAACTTGAAGCCAAATTACAACACGCTGCCATGTCCATGCTTTAGGATCTGTAACATCCCAATCAAATATAAGTTTGGAGTCTGAAACTGTGGCAGGAGATGAAACAGTTGATAAATCATTCTTTTCACTTCCATAACATGCATTTTTAGAATTTAAATCTTCTTTAGAATTGCTATTAGTGATATTACTGTTATGATTTAAAGAACTATTTGATGAAAAAGACCTCAGAGATAACGAAAATCTTTTACCAACAGAATGTCCAGACATAGGTGCTGAAGATAATCTACTGTTATTTCTTGTAACACTTTGTGAATTAGTATTGTTAGGACTTATAGGTGTATGGCTTGTGTTGTTGTCAGCATTTTTATTTAATTCATCAGATGAAGATGTAGTGATTGTGATATTATTATTGTTGTTGTTATTAGAAGATGATGAAATGTTCCTGTTACTATTGTTGTTACTAGAAGAGCTATTTGTAGATAATTTCCTATATTGTAAGTAATCTGTAGATTGTTTCCTCTTCAAAAGAGCCATGTTTTCTTTATTGAATATTAATAAAATATATAGTTTTGAATTAATATAATTGCTAAATTTTAAAAAAAAAAAAAACACGAAAATAATATCAAATATTTGATGTTTCTTTTTTTTTATAAAAAGTCAGCAATAACGGCAATTGTAATAAAGAAAATTTAGTGTTTATTAATTCAAAAGATCTTTGGTGTTTTATCTTTCTTTTAGAATGACTTTGTTATTGCTATTTATAGAGTTATATTTAAGTTTTTTTTTTTTTTAACCTTTTAATTACAGAAAATTTTGGCTAACGTTTTTTTTTTTTTGGTGTTTTTTTTTCATATAACCTGACCTAAAGAGGCAAATATGTCCGCGGGAAAAAAAAACTCTAAGATATTATCAAAACTTTTTGTTCATATTTAAAAACAAGAATAATATATTTCATAATTTGATTTAGATGAATACAATAATCTTACAATGTTTTTAAATATTTGTTTTTTTATTTATTTATTTCTGTTTTTTTTTATATATACAAGTATTAAAATAATTATATAAATATAATATCTTCTTTAATCAATTAAGTTTTAATTCTGTAATTTCAATAATAGTCAAATCAGTGTGCTTCTTTACATGTGTATCTTTTCTGTTTCTTACAACAGTCTTTACAAATACTTTTTCCTTACTTTTACTCATTTCAACTACTCTACCTTTTAAAGAAAAAACAATAGGATTGATTGGATGATCTATAATTTTATAGTTAGTAGAACCTATAGCGTCAACATCATGGAAGTCAATTTCATCACCAACTTTTAAGCCTTTAAGTTTTGATGGAATCACAACTGTGTCACCTTTTTGTACAGTAAATGGTCTTCCATAAATGGAGAAAGTGGCATATATATTAGAAGCTAATTTCAAAGGTATAAGTTGAGGATCTTCTAAACTTTCAATAACATATTTTTTAGGTTCAATAGTTTTCTTAGCAACCATTTTAACAATAGGTTGAGGTATATGATCTTTGTACTCTTTTTTGTTTAATATGTTAGCTGGTTCATCATATATGATGTTTGTTTTTTCTAAAGAATGATTAACAGCAACATGTTTGTTTCTAATTATTACACAAGGTTTAAGTAAAGAATTTTTCAAAATTATTTGAGAAGATCTCTTAAAATATTGTGACAAAAGCATTTTTAATTAAATGTATATAATGATTTGTTTGGTTTTATGAATGTAATGATTTCTTTTTAAGAATGATGTATTAATGAAAAAAATTTTCTTGTTTTTCAAACGTTTTAGCAAAAAGCCAAAAAAAAAAATAAAATTAAAATATATATTAAAATCCGATATTAAATCACGTGTATATATGCAAATCGTTATTTCCAAAAAAAAAACGTATACTTTCTGCTAAAAAGTCAACTGATTTAATTAATTGAACAAAATATATATATATATGTATAACTACTAATTTTACAATTAGCTGTATTTAAATTTACATTTTAATAAAAACAAAGTTTATTAGTATATAAAAATTTTCAAAAAAAAACCCTCCCCCCAGCTCTAATTCTTCTTTTCCTTAGCTTCACCCTTTAACTCTTTCATAGCTTTTTTTCTTTGTATCCACATATGAGAGAATAATACAGGGAATCCAGGAATGTATGCTAACATAGATACTATGTAAACAATCTTGACTAAAAGATTATCAGATAAACTTGATGTCTTGAATAAAACAACTAGTTCAGAAGTAACACCTAATGGATATAAAAGTGGGAACATATTGTATCTCAAAAAGATGATAATTTTACTCTTAATATTCAACAAATTCAATCCATAGAAAGCATATCTTACAACTTCAGTTAAACCCCATGCAAGAGAAAGAGTTATATATTCAATACCAATTTCTTGACCAATTTTTGGCATCAAATAGAAAGCTCCAATGACAATCAATAATCTAGAAAAGACTTGGGCAGCTGTCGTAACAATAGGTGATCTAACAATCTTAAATAAAGAGTTAAATATTTCAATAACAGCTAATGATTGAGTTATAGTCAAGAAACATTGGGTGTTTTTATAGAAATCTTGAATTTTTGTAAAGTCACCTTCACTAATAAATTGAATAGTTTTAAATAAATGAACACTCCATAGTAAACAAGAAATGAAATTGTATAATACTAAAGGTATCTTAAAAGGAGAGCTTTTTTGAAAAGTAGATTTATTAGAACTCATTATCCTAGTATATTTATATATGTGTGTGTGTAAAAATAATGATTTGGTTTAAGATGTATTTGTTTGTTAATCTTCCATTACTTCGTTAATATATTAAACCAATGAAATTTCAGAACACTTCTTGTTTTTTTTTTTTTTTTTTTGTTTATAATGGAATAAAATGTGTCTATAAATCATACTTAACATGGGGTTATCGGATTTTAAAAATGCAAAAAAAAGAAAATTATTAAAAAAAATATTTAAAAAATTTTCTTTTCTTCGTTTCAGTACCAAAAAAAATTAAAAAATTTTCTTTTTTTTTATTTCGTTGTGTTTTCTAACAATTAATTATTTTAATTTTAATTTTTTTATTTTATTAAAACAGCTAAATAAAGTAAATATATATTCAATATACTACCAGTAATAACTAGATTCTAGATTATATATTCATCTGCAAATAAACTACATAATAAAATAATAATAAATAATGTTAAGATCTACTGTTTTAAAAAGAAGTTATACTAATGTTCCATTAACTGGTGCTCCAAAGGTTACCAAAGTTAACAACATCACCGTCATCACTAAGCCATCTGTATCCAAGGTTAATGATATTTCTTTAGTCTATGGTGCTGGTTCTTCTGCTGAAAACTACTACAACAATGGTATTTCCCAAGTTTTATCTGGTGCTTTCATTGGTAACGGTGCCAAGGAAGCTTTCTCCAATGGTATTAAATTATCTTCTTTTGTTGGTAAGGAATTCCAAACTTTCACTGCCTCCGGTGTTGACTCTGCTAAGGCTTTATCTCTAATCAAGGATCAAGTTTTAACTGAAGGTGCCCTATTCAAGAACTTTGAAGCTTACAAGCAAGCCACTGCTGAAAATATTGCCAAATATGAAAAGACTGACTATGCCTCAATTGTTCATGAACATGTACATGCCACTGCTTTCCAAAACACTCCATTATCTGTTCCAACCACTGGTACTTTTGAAACCATTTCTGGTTTGAAAATTACTGATGCCACTGAATTTTTTACTAGATCTTTCGGTCCAAAGAACTTGACTATTGTTCAACAAGGTAACAACACTGTTGACCATGAAAAATTTGTTGAATTAGTCTCTAAGATTAATGTTCCAAATGCCTCTTCTGAATTAGTTTCTGTTGGTCCATCTGAATTTATTGGTTCTGAAGTTAGATTAAGAGATGACACTTTACCAAAGGCCTGGTGGTCTATTGCCATTGAAGGTGAATCTGCTTCCTCTCAAAACTACTTTGTCGCTAAAGTAGCTGCCAATGTATTTGGTTCTTTCAACTTAACTGAACCAGCTTCTAGAAAGCAAGGTTCTAAATTAGTCAATGACGTTTTAGAATACGAAGTTATTGATTCCTTCAACCACTTCTCCGAATCTTATAAGAACACTGGTTTATGGGGTTTCGCTGCTGAAAGTAGTAAGATCGCTTCTATTGATGAATTCACTCATTTTGCTTTGAAGCAATGGAACAGATTAACTGTCTCTGTAACTGAATTAGAAGTTGCTAGAGCTAAGCAAGCCTTGAAGTTGGAAATTGCTTCTAACGAATCTATTGAATCTTTAGCTGGTGTTATCGGTGCTGGTGCCCCAGTCTTGAGTTTGGAAGAACAATTTGCTTTGATTGATAAAATAACTGCTAGTGATATTAAGAACTGGGCCTCTGAAAAGGTTTGGGATCAAGATATTGCTATTGCTGGTACTGGTCAAATTGAAGATTTGTTCGATTATGTAAAGATCAGAAACGACATGTCCATGATGAGATGGTAATTTGATTAAATAAAATAAAAAAGAAAAGATTCAAATTTTTAATGAGAAAAGAAGAAAAATAAAAAGCAAAGCCTTATTTTTCAAACGTAAGATATATGAAATATTTATTCAACAATGTTTAATTTTTTTTTACAAATAAACATTAAAGCAAGACTAATAAGATAAATTATTTATTCCAAAAAAAAAAAAAAGATAAAAAATAAAAAATAAAAAAACCTTTTAATTTAATAAACTGATATATTCTTTGAAATAAGTTGTATTTTAAAAAAAAGATGAATATTTATATACATGAACTGTTTTAAAAATAAAATAAATAAATATTTAAATAATAGTGAATTGAACAATGATCTTTTTTTCATCATTTTTTTTTCTATTGGAAATATGTAGACATGTATAAATTACAATTATTTATTTATGTTTTTTCAATCCTCTTCAGTGCTTTTATCACTACCAAAATCTCCTTCTTCTTCATCGTCCTCATCTTCTTCTTCGTGTTGTCCTTCTTCTATAGCTGCTGCCAAATTATATTCACCATCCTCTTCCTCATCATCCTCGTCTGATCCTTCTGAATCATTTAATCCTTGAAGTTTTGCAAACTCACTGTAGGCATTCATGACTCTATTTCCTAAATTTTTTATATTATCTATTACACTACCATTATTGTTACTTTTTTCTTCTCCTTCATCATTATTCGTTTTATCTTTTTCATCAAGTGGCAAATCATAATCAAAAGTTACAGCCATAATTTTTCTCAAATCATTGACAAATAATGTCAATTCTTTAGGATCTTTAGGTTTCAACCAAATATGCAATCGTGGCTGTACATCATTGTTTGATAGTTCTTTATTTTTGATAAAATTGGTTTTCTGTTCTAATTTGTGTTTGAACACTCTCTTTCTGTATATTAAATCATCTCCATCATCATTATATCTAACTATCAAGAAAGAAGAAGCAATGTCATGTGGGATAAATATTTTTTTCAAAGTCTTTTTGTATTGCTTCAAACTACTTGTTTGTTGTATTGGATTCAATATCACCTCAAGAAACCTTTGAAAAGTTGACCTTGGAAATTTGAAACATGCTTCATTTTCAATATATTTCATGTATCTTGTTTTCAACTTGGGGAGAAGATCTTCTTCCTCTTCTCCATCTTCTTTTCCATTAGATTTGTTATTGTTATTATAAATAGTACTCATTTTAAGTTTTTTAAAAACAGGTAAGTCAGATATTTTTTTTTTGCTATTATTTCTAGAGAATGGTTCTAAAAAATCAGGTATATCTTCAAACACTCTTTTTGGTATAAGTTCTTCAAATATAGTTTTATAATCGAAATGAATGATGTTTTTTTCTTTTTCATCAGAAGCTGTATTATTAATATTACAACTTAAATATGTTGTAATAAATTTATATAGAATATAATTATCTTTATTAAAACCTAAAGAAGTGAGTGTTAAATCATCTTCATTAGGATTATGTAAAATATTATTACTACTATTTGTATGATTTTTGTCTTCTATCATTTTAATATAAATTTAAATATTAAAAAAAAAAAAAAAAAAATAAATATATAAATATATATAATTTGAATATATATTTTAAACCAATAATTATAATACTATTTAAATCATGGTTTATGTTTTTTATTTTATATAATTTTTCAATAGTATTAAAACAAATAGTTTAGTATTTTTTTTAAAAAAAAACTTTTAAAAAAATAAATAATATAAAAATTGTTTTTAAACACACAAGGACATATCATTATATTCGGATTTAATATATTAACAACCTAAAAAACATATATATTTATGAAACTTTAAATGTTTTTTTTGTTGAACATATATATTCTACTATGGTAGCGACGGGTACTGAAAGAGTGAAATTTTTATAAATTCAATAATATATCCGATAATTAAAAAAAAAAAAATTTTCACTGATATTTCTTTAAAAAAAAAAAAAATTTTTCTCTGTCTTCTTTACTAAAACTCAAATAATTTCTAAATCTTTTATATTAAAAGTAAATATTATTATTAACAAAATAACCAAACTGTTTTATTATCAATACCTTTATTTTAAGATATATTCAAATTTTGTTCAAATAATGTTCAAATCTGTTGTTTCTTTAACAGGAACTAAAACACATTTTTTAATAAATAATGTTTCTTTAAATTGCAAAAGATCAATAGCAACATCTTCTATATTATTAGCAAAGACTAAGCCTGCTTTTCAACCAAGTGAAAGTGAAATGAAACAATGGTTTGAAGAGTTATCCAGTTTGAATGATAAATTGAAAACTGTAGACACTAACAAACTTGATGTTTTATATAACTCCAATGATGATATTGAATTGACTAGAGGAAGAACTTTTTCTCCAAGTGAACAACAATTAAAAGATTTCCAAGAGATTCCTGAAAATTTTTTACCAATGAGAGTACTAGATTATGATTTAGAACAAGTCATTAATTTGACAATGTCTGGTGGAAATAAACTGAAAGCTACTAAGACAGTCATGCAAGCTTTAAAACTGCTTCAATTGAAAGTTTATAAAGATGATATTAAAAGAGGAAACAATTCTTTAGAACCTACACAAGCCATAACACCT
The DNA here is from genome assembly GCA_001664025.1 of Hanseniaspora valbyensis NRRL Y-1626. NCBI lineage: Eukaryota > Fungi > Ascomycota > Saccharomycetes > Saccharomycodales > Saccharomycodaceae > Hanseniaspora > Hanseniaspora valbyensis. The sequence goes on from LXPE01000001.1 coordinate 814,259, forward strand.
GAATTACCTGCGGACAATGCTTTCAAAAATAGAAAAATATTACATTCCAAATATTATGAAGATAAAGATGTCAAATTTTATAAGCAAGCTGCTGAATCTAATATACCTTTCCAAGAAAGTAAATACACACTTCCTTGTCCAGTCACAATGTTGAAGTATTGTTTAACTCAACTAGGTCCTGTTTGTAAGACAAGAGGTGTTCCAGGTCCAGGTGGTAAGAGACTTTTGATTCCTAGAGCATTGAATAGAAGACAAAGAAACAACATGGCATGGAAGTGGATTCTAGAAGCTTCTTGGAAAAGACAAGCAAGAGAACAAAGTATAAGATTGTATGAAGAATTATTGAAAGTTTATGATGGTAGTTCTCCTTTATATGCAAAGAGAGATTTGTGTCATGTTGAATGTATTCAAAATAGAGGTAACACTCCTAGATAAATACCATATATATATATATTTAAATATCTTGTACATAAAAAAATAAAAAAAAGTTAAATTAAAAAATAAATAAAAATATAGTCTATAATTATTGTCTTTGTGTATATTTTCTTATTACATATCCTAATGTGCTTCCTGAACAATTACAAAGCATGTCATAGTAATCAAATGATCTATTTGGATTAATAAAATGTTGAAAGAACTCAGATCCAATACTTCCTATAACAATACAGCAAATGAAAAATAGGAAAAGATGATCGATCTTTATTATTGGAAGATTAGAAATTTTCATCAATACTTTAAGTGTTTTAAAACAATTTAAAAACATGATAGTTTCAATAGTAAACACTGAAAAATGTAAAATCTTATCATTGTATGTTAATATTGAGGGGAGTAATGTATTATCTAATAACCCTAGTAATAATGCCACTGGTACTGACATTATGAAAGATAATGTATGAACTTTAGATATTTCAATGTAATATTCTTTGAAAATGGAGTTATTGTTATCAATAGAGTTATCTAATGATAATGATGATTTTAACGTATATGTTCCTCTAAAAACTCTAAACATTTTATAAAAGTTTATAGCAAGTTCTAAATATTTAGATTATATCTGAGTAATTGGTTGTTTTTCATCTTTCTTTTCTATTTTTTTCATTTTTAAAAATGGATGATTCTTGTTAAATGTATTTTAAAATATACAGTTGTCGGACTTTATGATTATTATTATATATATTCGGAACATTAACCTCCTTTCGGATAGATCAAATTTAGAACGGGGGAAAAAAGAGAAGAAAATATTGAAATTCTGCAAAAGTCGTGGTAATTTTTTTTATATTTGTTTTCTATTTTTTTTTCCTTGAAGAAAAGTTATGTTTAGGGGTGGCAAATTAAGTTTTTTTTTTTTTATTAATAACAATATGTTTCTACTTTTAATTAAATGAAAAAGTACATCTTTTTATATATAGAACCAAAAATATTAAAATTTTAAAGTGAATCTATATTTTTTTTTATTCTCTAATTTGTCTTATTCTTTAATTATTTTGTCTTTTTTTGTTTTTAAATATATAAATTTTTAATAATGGCAAGCACAGTTACCTTGAAGCAACCATTGATCCCAGAAGAATTAGATTCTTACAAAAAAATATTTAATCAATTAGATGATGAACAATTAAGCATTATAACAGGTGATAAACTTAAACCTTTGTTTATTAAATCTAAAATTCCAACTGATAAATTAGCTGTTATTTGGGAATTGGCTGATTATGATAATAAAGGTTTTTTGACTTTTGATCAATTTGCTATTTGTTGTAGATTAACAGGTTTTTTACAATTTAATAACAACAATCTATCTAGAGAATTGACTTCTGAGGATTATCAACTTTTTTACAAAATTGCTGATTTTTCAGGAAACTTTATTCCTCAACAACAATTAAACAAACAATCTTCTTTCATGATCAATAGACAAACTAGTACCAACTCTTTACAATCAAACAGTAATATTAATGAAATTCCACAACCAACTATTCAAGAGATTAATCAATTTTCTCAATTATTTGACTCTTACTCTAATGGGAATTCTGTTATCTCTGGTGAAAATGCTAGATCAATTTTCCAAAAATCCAAATTACCTACACAAGCATTAGTTGAAATTTGGACTTTAGCTGATCAAAATGATGTTGGTTCCTTGGATAAACCTCAATTTGTTGTTGCCATGTATTTGGTTCAATTACTAATGAACAATAAAATTGGTCTTCCATTACCAACTGTCTTGCCTGCTAATATTTGGTCTACTGTTAATCAACATGTTTCACCTGTTAACCCCTCAGTATCTAGTCAAAGCATTGGCTCTTTCCAACAACCAATGAAAATTCAATCACCATTACAAAGAAATTTGACAAACAACAGTTTAAATACTCCTGTTGAAAACTGGGTTTTGACTCCTGAAAAATGTAATACCTTTGATGCTATTTTTGATTCCTTAGATAAAAATCATACTAAAAAATTGGGTACTGATGTTTTAGTTCCATATTTCTTGGAATCTGGTTTATCTCAAGATGTTTTAGCAGTCATTTGGGATTTAGCTGATATTCAAAACAATGCTGAATTTTCTTCTGTTGAATTTAGTATTGCCATGTTCTTGATTCAAAAGACTAATGCTGGTGTTGAATTGCCAGATATTGTACCACAAAGTTTGTTGAAATCTTCTATTGAAAACCATCAAAAAAAAAATAGTGCCACCAATGTTAATTCTGTATCTATTCCAAGTAGAGATACAAACCATTATTTGAAAACAGTAACAATAATCCATTAAATGATTTGTTAACTTTAGACAACCGTAGCTTTTCTCCTAGTGAACAACAACAACAACATACTTTGGCAACTGTTGGTGGAAGTTCAAACTCAACTGGTAACTCTTTCACTCAACCTGCACCATTAACAACTAATACTATAAACAACAATGTTACACCAATCAAGAAATTTAAACCTTCTTCAACCTTTGGCCAATCTATAATTCCAGAAGAATCTCCGCAAATTCAACAACCACCAACTGTTTCTTCTCCAAGTGCTGGTAATGGCGGTATTTCTTCTCCATTACGATACAATTTTACATCCACTTTACCAGCTGTACCAAATTTTGCAACTCTCTCTTCACCATCTAACTCTAGACAAGTATCCACTACTGGTAACGAATCTGCTATGGCTTTGAGTAATGCAACCATAGAAGTTGCCAATTTATCCAGACAAGTAAGATCTTTATCTAATCAAACTAAAATCGTTCAAGATAGAAAGGCAAGAGCAGAACAAGAGTTGGCAAAGGTTACTGCTACCAAAGTCACTATTGAAAATAGATTAGCTTCTTTAAGACAAGCTTTCAATACTGAAAGTGCTTTGTTTGAACAAGCTGAACAACAAGCACTTGATTTACAAAAGGAGACAGATATGTTACAACAAGAATTACAAGTTTTAGAAACTACTTATCAAACTGTTAAAACCCAGCACGAAACTACAAACAATTCTTTGAATAGTTTATTACAAGAAAATGCAAATTTAAAACAAAGAATCGCTGATATCAATATACAAACTGAAAATTTGAATAATGATTTAGAATCTAAAAAACAAGAAATCTTAAAACAAGAAGGTTTGGTATCTGTTAATGGTAAACAATTGGAGGTTTCTGAAATTAATAGTAATAATTTACATAATGAAATATCTTTAATAGGTCAACATATTGCAACATTTTTAACTAAAAAAGGGGAATTGGATCAATATGGTGAAACTTTAGCTCAACAACATCAAGTAATGAATGATAAGCATAAAGATTTGGAAGAAGGTTTCCAGAATTTACAAATTAGACAACAAGATTTAGAAGCTAAAACTGCTGAGATTGAAAAACAAGAACAAATATACAACGAAAATGTTCAAAGATTACAAGAATTGTTTAATGATTTCCAACAACAACAAAAAATCTTGGAGGAAGAAAGAAAGATTTTAGAAGAAAATGAAATGAAATTGGAACAAGATAGAAATGATTATTTAAACAGAGTTCAAGATTTTGCTACTCAAGATTTTGATTTACCTTCTGATTCTTTGAAGCAAGTCAATAGTGTTTCCGAAATTAATGAAAAGGAATTAAATGTTGGAAAGGAATCTTCAGAAACTCAATTAACTGATGCCAAGACTGATGTTTCTTCAAATCTACAACAACTTACTGAAGCTCATGAAGAAAAATTGATTCATGAAACTACTAAAATGGATGATGTTCCTGTTCATGCATCTACAAGTTCTTCTGTTGTTAATAATGCAGCCCAAAGTGAAATTGTTCCAAAAACTGAAGAAATCACTAAATATTCTAGTATTCCTGTAGACACTGGTATTCCAGGAGGTTTTGAAAATGACGTAGATTTAACCAATAAAACTATTGTAGATCAGCACTCTATTGAAGCTGCAGCTGAACAGATAGAAGAGATTCCAAATACACCACCAATAACAAACAAGGATGAATTGGATAAGCAAATAAGAGAAGAAAATGCTTCTTTCAATTCCTCAATTCAAAGTTCTTTGAAATTGGACAATGCTTTAGAAAAAGAAAATGAAAAGGAA
>LXPE01000010.1:46200-76067 GCA_001664025.1 Hanseniaspora valbyensis NRRL Y-1626
CAACAAAAGAATCTGCAAGACTATGTGGTTGCCTGATTCCTTTGGTTATTCAGGAGCTTTACCTCAAATTGGTAAATTATCTCAATGTTCTTATTTTGTCACTCAAAAGTTGTCTTGGAATAGTATAAACAAATTCCCATACTCAACTTTTTTCTGGCAAGGTATTGATGGTTCAGAGGTTTTGACTCACTGTCCTCCAGCTGATACATATACATCTGACTGTTCTGTAGAGAATATTTTGAAAGTTGTAAGAAACGGTAAATCTAAAGACATTGAAGGTGGTTCCTTATACTTGTTTGGTAAAGGTGATGGTGGTGGTGGACCTACTGAAGAACAAATCAATAAATTGAGAAGAATGAGACAGGTTAATGCTAAGATTGGTTCAGAAGTACCTTCCATTTCAATGAACAGTAACAATTCACCAGATAAGTTTTTTGAAAATGTTATAAAATTGAATAAAGGTAAACACAACATCCCATCTTACATTGGTGAATTGTATTTAGAGATTCACAGAGGTACTTACACAACCCAATCTGTCATTAAGAAATTTATGAGAAAATCAGAAAATTTATTAACCGAATTGGAACAATTAGCTTCATATGCTTCTTTGATTTTACCCGATTACAATTATCCTTACAAGGAAATTAATGCTATGTGGGAAGATGTATTGTTATGTCAATTTCATGATGTTTTACCTGGCTCTGCAATTGAAATGAATTATAAATATGAATCCAAAAAAATGTTACATAAAGTCTTGGAAAAATCAGCCATAATATATGAAAACATTACCAAATTGTTGAATGCTGAAGCAACATTTCCTAAATGTTATGAATCTAAAGAAGTTCCTCATGCAATAGAAGATGCTGACAAATTTGTTTTATGGTCTGATCATTTGACTGTTGTTATTTCAAAAAACTCAGGAAGTATTACATCTATTAAAAATTCTTTGAATGGTAAAGAGTTTATTGATATTGAAACAGGTAAAAACAAAAGGGGTGCTAATCAATTTGTTTTGTTTGATGATAGACCAGACAATTGGCAAGCATGGGATACAGAACTTTATAATATTGAAGATTACAAATATGTTACTAATTTGAAGTCTATTGTATTAGATGAATCTACAGGAACTGTTACATCTGTGTTTGATATTGGTAATGAATGTTTCATCACAAGTAGTGTGACTATTGATGTAGATTTGATCAAGTTCCATATTAAAGTGACAAACTGGAATAAAGAAAACAAATTCTTGAAAGTTGAATTCCCAGTGAATATTCATAATCCTGTTTGTACTTATGATATTCAATTTGGTAACAAAAAAATTGAAACTGCTTTCTACAAGTTTGAAGTTTGCCATCATAAATATGCTGATTTAAGTGAAGCTAGTAAAGGTGTCAGTATAATAAATGATTGTAAATATGGATTTGCCACTTTAGGTAATTTGATGAAGCTATCATTGTTAAGATCTCCAAAGAAACCAGATGCACATGCTGATATGGGTGATCATGAAATTAATTATGCTATTTACCCTCACATTGGTTCTTTGAGTATGGATACTGTCAATAAAAGTATTGCCTTCAACAAAGTTGCTGCAAACTCTTTAGATCTTGATAAACACTTTATCAAAATTGAACCAAAATACAAGTGTGATGAACACAATTTCAATATGAAGATTTCATGTATTAAAAGAGCAGAGGATGATGATCTTGATTCCGATTATAGTATTTTAAAGAGCAATGAAAATAAATCAAAGTCCATAGTGGTAAGAGTTTATGATCCATTAGGTGGTGAAGTGACTGGAACTCTTTCTGTCTCTAAAGATTTCAAGATTGTTGACATTGTTCCTATTGACAATTTAGAAATGCCAATTGAAACTACAGAGAAAATTGCAATTATTGATGAGACTAGCTTTGACATAACATTAAGAGCTTTTGAAATAAAACTATTTAGAATATTTTTTTAAAAACAAAAGTAATGAAATATATATATATATGTTAATTTATGAAAAACTGTGTAGATAGTTATATTATGTAGAATAGGGAAATATTTGAATACATTTTTTTTATTTTTATTTTTTTATTAATTTGAAATTAATACAGGTATATTTTTTTAATAAAAAAAAAAAGTACGCATGTAGCCGCGCGAGGCTGATATTTTTATAGATTTTTTCTATTAATTAAAAATAAATTAAAGCTAAAATTCTATAAAAAAGTAAAATTCTATAAAAAAATAATATTCTATAAAAAAAAACCAGCCATTTAGAGTAACATATTTGTTTTTTTATTAATTCATTTTTATATAAAATAATGAATAGCCAAATAATAAAAAAATCCAAAACTATATAAAGTGAACCAGTTTTCTTTTCTCTGAAATTTTTTTCATTTTCATATTTTATTTTATTTTTTTTGTGATATTACATTAATAGTTTTTTTTTTAAAATATTAATATTAAAAGTATATAAAACCATCCAACAAAAACTAAATACATTATTATTTGTATTAAAAATATTCACTTAAATTTAACTTAGAAAAAAAAAACAAAAATGAAATTTACTTCTGCTACTGTCTTCATTGCTGCTGCTTTAATTGCCAAGATTGCTATTGCTGCTCCTGAACAATCTTTAATCGTCAATTCAAAAACTGACACTACCTGGTTTAATGAAGTCAAAGCTGATTTCAGAGCCAATCCTGGAAAAATGGGCGAAATCTTCAAGAACCTTTTCAATGAAAATGATTTTGATGTTGATGAAATCAAGTCTGCTATCTCTTCTTCCTCTTTATTGGATGCTAACTCCAAGAATTTGGCAGATCAAAAATTTGGTGCTTTAATTGCTAAGTTTTCAAACTTTGACTCTAAAATTTTAGTTTCTTCTTCTGCTGCTGCTTCTAATGAAGATGTTATTTCTGAAATTGTTTCTACCATTGATTTAATTGACTCTGATTTATCATCTGACTCCTTCTCTGCCATGTCTTCCTTTGAAGAAGAGGAAAATGAAAAAACCAGAGGTTTGATTAAAGAATTAAAATTTAGATTCAAAGAATTTAAAGGTAACTCTCAAGTCGACTCAACTGTTTTGTCCTCTTTTATTACTTCAAAACTTTCTGAATTGAAAAACTTGAAGCAACAATCCAAAAAGTTTGGTTTGGGTTACAGATCTTCTTTGAAATTCTGGATCTCTCAAACATTATCCACTTTATCAACCATTGAAGATTTTGAAATGCCAAAAGATACATCTTTATTTTTTAGAGAAAACAGTGATTTAATAAGTTACTCTTTAGATGATCAAGATTTCATTGGTGAATTATTAGGTGAAATGATCATTGTTAAAATATCTGGTGATATGGAAGCTGGTAATCATGAAGTTGCTGCTCAAGGAATTGCTGATGTTCTAATGGATTTAACAGCTTACAGTGCCATTTTAAGTGGTGCTATTGGATTATGTTACTGGTTAGGTTCTTTACCAGTTGGTCCAGCTGCTTGTACTCTTGGAATTGCTGTTGTATCTATTTCAACAGTATTATTAGCCATTAGAACATTCAGAAACTTATTATAAATGATAATAAGAAAAATAAACAAATATTTAAATTGATATTAATTAGGTTTAAAAAATAATATTAAATGAAATAATCATATACATATATATTAGAGTTTAAAAAAAAAAAAAATTAAAATTAATAAAAAAAAGTTTTTTTTTTTTTTTTGATTAAACGCATTTTTGATTATTTCCGACACATCACATGATCAATTCTGATGAACGAAGAAATACAATATATATTTATTTGGTTAAAAAAAAAAAGTGAAAATTTTTCAATACTTAATAAAAAAAGAAAAAAAAGAATATTGAATAAAAGTATATAGAAATACTATTATTAAAAACCTAACCGACAAACTACATATATATATATATATATATAATGTTTAAAGTATCAAAAGTTTTGACATTTAGAAGCACAATTGTCAAAAGCAATACAGCTCCGATATTAAGCTCATTAAAGTATCCTACTGGAGGACCAGAAAACAGAGACAAGTACTTATATGATGCATACTCACACATTTTAAAGACTAAACCATTAATTCTTGTATGTCATGATATGCCACTTTCCAAGAAAGATGATACTTTACTAAGACAAGCAATTTATAAAGAAAATTTCACTAAATACACTTTGAAAAGCAGTATAATGAGATTAGTGCTTTTAGATAATTTTTTTCAAAAAAATAATATAACTGAAAAGGATTTACAATTAAATTTCACAAATAAAAGACAAATCTTTGAAGAAAAATCACCATTCAGTTGTTTCTTTAACAACAATAGTACCTCTATAATATACTATAATGAAAATGATTTGAATCCAGAAGCACTAAACAAACTTTTAAAGATGTTAAACAAAAAAACTTCTCCATTTAAAAACCAAGTATTGATAATGGGAATGATATTGGAAAATGATTTAGAAAAAGTCTATACTTTGGATGATTTGACTAAATTAAAGGATTCTCCAACATTACCACAATCCCATGCTATGCTTGTTCAAATGTTACAACAACAAGTAGGCGGAGTCTCTAGTTTATTACAAAGAAATATGACTAACTTAAATCAAACTTTACAAACTTATCATGATGAAGTTTTAGGTGGATCTGCTAAATCTGAAGAAAAGAAAGATGAAAAATAAGAATAATAATAATAATAAAAAGAATAATATATGATTATTTTCTTTCATCATTACTAAATGAAGAAAAAAGAAAGGATATTTAATAACTTGTATATATATAAAATAAAATTATAAAAATATCGTTCTGTTAACAAATCACATGCTCAACTCTAATATATATTTTTTTCCTCTCTAAAAAAATTTAATAGAGCCAATTAATTTTTTGATAAGCACTTTTAAAAGAAAAAACATTCTACACAAAAAAAAAAAATAGATTTGCGGAGTAAAATGTAATTTAATTTAAAATATACGTCATAATTTATATTTATTTTAAGTTATATTAAAGGGGAAGTAAGTATATATATAAATATAAATAAATAATGAAATTTTCTTATAAAGGTAACAGTTTAGTAAACATTATTTATTTGTTACTAAAATTCTTTCTAAATAGTAAATATATATTAAATATCAATAATTATATTTAATTAATTAAACTATATATCATTTATTATACAATAAATAAATATCTTAAAACCAACATAAAAATAAATAAATAAAAAACGCAACACTGTAATAAACCTTTTTTTCTTTTTCTTTTCTTTATTAATAAAAACAAAATTTTAAATTACATATACAACTAAAAAAAAAACAAAAAAACTAATGATCATGGAATCGTCTTCGTTTTTAAATCAACAAGTTAATAACAATAAACAACTCACTGAACAAGACGACATTGAATATGAAAATAAAAAATTATTACTAAAAAGTAAATTTATAGGTGAACCTTTATTATATTTTACTGCTGCCTTTGTAAGTGTTGGTACATTACTTTTTGGCTATTCTCAAGGTGTTATGGCATCAATAATCGTTACTCCCCAGTTTAAAGACTATTTCAATAACCCAACACCACATGAAATCTCTATAATTGTATCTATAATGGAGATTGGGGCTTTACTATCATCTTTAATATTAAACAATTTAAATTATATCGGAATAGATATTGGAGGAAGAAAACATATGATCAGATTAGGTTCACTACTTTTCATATTAGGTGGGTTTCTTCAATTTTCTTCTATAAATAAACTACAATTGATTTTATCTAGATTGATTATTGGTTTTGGTATAGGAATATTGTCTTCAAATGTTACTATCTATCTTTCTGAAATCTCAAGCTCTGGAAGCAGAGGTTTAATTGGATCTGTACAATTTGTATTCAACATTATTGGTTATTCTACAAGTATCTGGACTAATTATGCTTCCACTGCTATTTTTACAGGAGAAACAAATAACTGGTCTTGGAGATTCCCCTTTTTGTTTCAATTGTTCTTTGGTGTTGCTTTATTTTCAGGAACTTTTATTATCATTGAATCTCCAAGATATTTGATCAATTACAGTGATAAGAAGCCTTACTATAAAATGGAAAGTCTCCTTGTATTAGCTAAAATTCAAGGAAAAAAAGATTTTTTGAATGACGACAGTGTTTTGAATGAATATTTAAGTATATTAGAACATCATTTAGTAAGCAAATTGAATAATGATCACACTCAACCAGTATGGTACTACATGAAAAAATATAAAAAAAGATTTATTGTCGCTTGTTCAGCATTATTATTGGCTCAATTTAATGGTATCAATATCATCAGTTACTATTCTTGTTTGCTTTTTGAACAAGCTGGTATGCTAGGTAGAAAGACTGTTTTAATGTCTGGAATAAATTCTATAATTTATATTCTTTCCACTATTCCTCCTTGTTTCTTAGTCGATAAGATTGGTAGAAAACAATTATTATTGATTGGTGCTGTAGGTATGGGAATGAGTTGGTTGTGTATTATTTTAATAATGGCTTGGAATAATTCTACTTATACTCCAAAACTCGCTGTTTTATTTGTTATCATTTTCAATTCTTTCTTTGGTTTTGCTTGGGGTCCTGTTCCATGGCTATTAGCAAGTGAAATAGCTCCACAAACATGTAGAACTTTAATCTCTAGTTGTTCAACAGCAGTCAATTGGCTGTCTAATTTCATTGTAGGTTACATAACACCAATCTTACAGGATAAGATTCATTACAAATTTTACATTTTTCCAATGATATTTTGTTTAATCTCCTTCTATGTTGTTAAATATTATTATCCAGAGACTAAAGGTTTACATTTGGAAGATATGGCTTCAGTATTTCATGATGATGTTACAACCATTCGTAGTGGTGCATTATCCTCAGATTTGAATTCAATAAAAAGATATAATTCAATACCATCAAACTTAGACAGCTCGAATAACCAAGCATCTATTATAACAACACCAAGTGGAAGATATGATGGTGGTATAGGACATGATCCATCACAGCCAGTTTCAAAACCTGTACACAGTGCTGTGCTTCAAAATGCAGTAAATAACAACTTTCAACAAGCAAGAGATACTCTTTTACAAGATGAGAATGTGGATGAAATTGATAATGGTCACATTGCACCAACGACTAATCTTTTGACAGGTAATCAATTAAAAATACCTACAATTGACGAGTTTTTAACAAGTAAATATAAAACGAACTTTATTTTAGTAGACAAAAAACATATAGTTTAATTTATTAGACAGTATATACTTAAAATAATTTATCTATTGTTAAGTTTTAAAATAAAAATAAAAAAAATATACAAACTAATATATTACCTGTTTTTTTTTCTTTTAATAATTAAATGATTTCTGGATTTGGTAATCTTCTGAAACAAGCAGTCCATTTACTACCTTTATTTCTTTCAACTTTTTGACCTTCTTCAGTAGCATTAAACATTATTTGACAAGAAGGATCATTCTTTTCCCATTCTTCATCTAATCTTTCAAATAATGGATGCTCTTCCAAATGGGTTCTCATCCAAATATGTAGATCTTCAACATCAGTAATTGTATAAATGATACCACCTTCTTTCAAACAATGTGCATATTCTGACAGTAATGTGTTGGATATGATTCTAGCTTTAAATTTTTTCTTTTTGAAACAAGGATCAGGGAACATAAAGAAGATTTTTTCAAGTTGTCCCTTTTCAAAGAAATTATTCATAAACTTCATAGCATTACCTCTTAAGACACTTATGTTTTGGTAATGTTTTTTATCCTTGTTAATATCGTTTTCACTATGTTGGGCTCTTAAAGCAATGATTCTATCTTCAACATAACTTGTGACTTGCATTCTGATTTCCATACCTAAAATCAAATCCTTTGGAAATACTGGTGCCAATTCTGCTAGCAAACCACCATAACCACATCCAATATCAGCGATTGTTACCTTCTTTGTCATTTCTTTCTTGCCTTCATCATAGTAGGCTGGATATAATTTTGACCAGTCCATTTCCTTAGGGTCTACAGGGTATGGAGCAGATTTATCGGAAAAAATGTTAGCATGGGCTCTTTGTCTATAAAATCTTTTCTTTGGTAATTCAACTAATACTTTTTCAGGGTTAAATATTTTGGTTGTAGCTTCAGGAGTAGTAGATTTGATGACTTCATTGGCGTTTTTAACAAACTTCAATTGAGATCTTGTAGAATCTCTTATATCTCTATATTCTTTTCTTTCATCATTAGTCTTTTGAAATTTCATTTTTATTTAATATATATATATAAAGTTTCTTGGTGTTTATATAAAGGGGGTTTTTCATTTCAATTAATATATTTTTATTTTTTAAAATTATTAAATTGGGATAAAATATAAATTTTGTTTGATTTTTTTTTTTTTCGTTTTTCCCAAATTGGCCCACATTCAATAAGTTATTTTTGTGAGGAAAATAAAAACAATTAAAAAAAAAAAAAAAAGAAATTTTTATTAAAAAAAAAACAATTGAAATTACAAGATTCTATTATTATTAAAAAAAATTATCAGTTATTGCATATGTACCTTAATATATACCGGTTATTTTACTAAAACAAGTTATGTTTACATATAGGTGAATATTTATTTACAAGATTAAATTTATCCTAGGTTATTCTATTTTTTTTTAATATTTATTTATTTATTATTATTATTATTTTATTTATTTATTACAAATCAAATCACTCTTGAAATTTTAATCTTATTTTGTTAATAACTTATCAAACATTGGAATAAAGGATTGAGCTAAAGCAAAGGAGAAGACCAACTTAGGACCAGTAGTTAACAATTTTGGAGTCAAACCCTTGAAGAAAGCAGTGATACCTTCATTCTTTAAAGTTTGCTTTATAATAGTGAAACCACTTTCAGAGCTACCAAAGTTTTTATTTTGGATTCTAGTTTTGATAACATCTAATGGAGCAGAGACAATTAAAGAGGCGGAAGCACCAAAGATAGAAGTGAAAAAGTTTTGACCCCAAGTGGCAGTTTGGTTATCATGTAATTTCAAAATGTATTCTTGAGCAAAAGAGTTGGCACCGAAAAGAGCAAAAGAACCTGGGGCATTTCTAGCAACAGTCCAACCAGCACCAGAATATAAAGATTTGATACCATGTTCCTTAACAACATTCCAAACACCTTTACCTTTGAAAGCATCTGGGTTAGTTTGCATCTTGATCTTTAAGATATCTAATGGCAATAAAGCAACTTCACCAATACCGATTAAAGAACCGGCAGCAGCGTTTTTGATAGATCTAGATTGAATGTTAGTGTTTCTGTCAATCCATTCCTTAACAAAAGATTGACCAGAGTATTTGTAAACTCTTTGGAATAATTTGTAGTAGATGTTGAAGTTCAAACCAGCATATAAAGATTTGGAAGCAACAACTTCCTTGAATTGTTTAAAAGAAGTAACCCTGGTTTGGTTAGACATCAATCTCTTGGAGATAGTGTCGACAGGATGGAAAATAGCTAATTCTAAAATGGCAGAAGAAGCAGATCCTAAGATCTTAGCAGAACCAGAGTGAGTTTTTTTATTTTCAGTAGACATGGATGACTAAGTGTTATATATATATATATATATATAGATATATGTTAATAGGCTGGTTTTTTTTTAGTCATTTATATTTGAATAATGAGAAAAAAAAAATTTCAGAAGAGTCAAAATGATTAAGGCGATCTGTTATATTTTTTGTATATATACTTCTTTAAAGATGTTTAAAAAATGAGGAAAAAAAAAAAAAAAAAATTTTTTTTTTCACAATTTTTTTTTTCTCATAGAAAAAAAAGAATGAAAATTTTTTTAAAATGACCCGATAACATAATTAAATTTTCTCGGTGTATTGTAGCGAAATTGTATATGATTAATTGCTAGTCATAATAATGATAGTTTTTTATCCTCAATGTAGTAACTCAAGACGACACATTTTTATTATTATTAAATCTATTAGAACAAGATTATATTAAAAATGTGATACAATTCATAGGTAAAATATCATTTTATAATGTTAAATGATATGTTTATTCTATTTTGGATATACTTTAAGATCTTCCTTTCCGGTGATTAATTACCGCATGTGTCACAGGACACATGACGCGAGAATATATATATATATATTTTTTTTTCAATCATTATATATATATTGTTTTTTTTACCTGAAAAAAAAATAGCAGAACACGTTAAAAGAATGAGAAAAAGAAGAATAAAATTAACTATTACCATAGTAACAATCCAACAATACTATATTTTTTTACAAATACACAATGGATTCAAATGATGATATAATTATAACAAAAGAGACTATACGTACAGATATTGTACTCTCTGATAGTTTTGAAGAAAAAGAAGAAGAGAAAATTGAAACACAATCTTTGAAAGAAGAGGAAGAAGAAGAAGAACAACAACAACAAGAGGAACAAAACCTAGCTTCTTCCATAGAAAATAACGGAATTGATATTAATAAACAAAGAAACTATAAGATTTGGAAGAAAAATAGTAAAATCTTATATGACTATATAAATACAAACAATTTGAAATGGCCATCATTATCAATTAATACTTTGCCATACCATAATAAAGTCTATAATGACAGATTTTATTTAATAACAAGTTTTACTTCTGATCAATTACCTGAGGATGAGAAAGTTTTGTTGACAAATATGCGTACTTTGAATATACCGAAAAGTGATTTAAATTGTTTTGAAATGGAGAATATGGAATTTCAAGTTTTAAAAAATAGTGATGTAAAATTGAAAAAAGGACAACAACAACAAGGAATATCATCCAAAAATATAAATACAACATCTACTACTCAAATTGATTCTATAAAGAAGTATAAACCTCATCATTTACAAATTGAAATTGAAATAACATATCCTGATAATGAACAATGTAATAGAATATCAGTCAATTTGAATAATCCAGATATTTTTGCTTCTGCCTCTTCTAAATTTGGTAATATTTATATTTACGATAAAACAAAATGTATAACAACAAACAGTTCTGTTAAAAACTTAATGCCAACAAACTACGTGATAAATTTGAATGGTTTTAATGAGGCTGAAGATGTGGAAGTTACGAGTATGCAATGGAATAATTTGAAAGAAGCAGAACTAGCATCTGGGTTGACCAATGGATTATTACAAATTTGGGATTTGAAATCAATTTACAATACTGAAAGAACTACATACACAGAGCCAACAGCTTTCACTGTTGTTGATGATAGTGGAATAAATGATTTATCGTACATGCCAGATCATGATTCTATCATTGCAGTTGGATGTGAAAGTTTATATTTACAGTTGTTTGATATAAGAAGTCAAAATATCATTTTGAAAACTTTGAACAAAAGGACTGGTAACAATAGTATAAACAGTTTACAATTCAATCCAAATAATTCTAATTTGATTGTCACTGGAAGTGGAGATGAATCAGGAGAGATAAACATTCATGATATTAGAAGATTAGATACTCCAATATCAACATTCAATCACTCAATGGGGAACGAAAATGAGTTTATATCTAAAAATAATAGTATAAGTAAAGTACAATGGAATCCATTCTTGCCTAATATTTTACTATCGGCAGGAATGGAGGATGGATTAATCAAGATATGGGATACAGCAACAAAAGAGAAAGAAAATAATGAATCTAGATTAATTTTTACTCATGGTGGTCATATGCTTGGTATTACAGATTGTTGTTGGGATTTATTTGATGAATGGACTATTTCAAGTTGTTCTTTTGATAACTCCATGCACATATGGAAACCTGCAAAAAGAATGATTAATGAATATTTTATATAAAAAGTCACGTTTTTTTTTAAAAATTGTCTTTTTTTTTTTTTTTTTTTGTTTACCTAATATTTTTTAAAGACTAGAATTTATAGAAACAAAAAAAACAAAAAAAAAACCTACTATAGTATAAAAAAAAAAAAAAAATGTCACTAAACTAGATAAAACCGATATTTACGTATATTCAAAACAAAAAAAAAGATTCTAGTTTTTTTTTAAACCTTATAGTAAGGAAATAATTACTATAAGGTAATTTTTTTTTTTAAAAAGAATAAAAAAAAGAATAAAAAAAATTAGAACCACGTTCGTATATACTATATATATATTCAATGTATTTAGTGATTTAATAGTTTTTATTATATAATTTTTATACTTTTAAGGCATAATTTGTTTTTCTTTTTCCCCCCTCCCCTCTTTTCTGTTTCATTTGATTCTATATGTACGGGATTAATATAATTATGTATATATTTAAAAAAAAAAAAAAAATTAACTTAATTAATTAAGGGGGAGAGGGAGAAATGCAAAGAAAAGGAGTCTAGAAAAGTTTTATTACGTATTAATATTACGTGACAAAAAATTAAAAATAAAAAATTAACTATCATTTAATTTGTTAATTAAATTTTGATAATGTATGTAATAATAATATTATATTATTTGTTTTGAATTCATGAAAATGAATTATCATATCATGCACATATATAAAGGGATTAAATATTGGAAAAGATTGTTTTTAAATTTTTTTGTTTGTTTTCTCTAAAATTTAATTTAATTAGAATATAATTTCTAACATATACAAATATATATATAATATAATAATAAAAAAACCCCACACAAACATATATACTAAAAAAAAATAAAATCAATAACAATAATGGTTGAAAAAATATACTCCTATAGAAACAGTGGTAATGTTTTTACCAAGAACCCTTTGGTTCCTGAGTATGATGGTGAAGGTAATCTTTTGCTTAAAGACATTCATCATTTTGATCAAATGACTGCTTTCAACAGATCCACTAACCAAGCAGAAAGAATCGTTCATAGTAAAGGTTCCGGTTGTTTTGTTAAATTAAAAATTACTGACCCCTTATCGGATATAACTGTCGCTAAACCTTTCCAAAATGTAGGGGAGGAATATGATGGTATTTTGAGAATTTCTACTGTCGCTGGTGAAAGAGGATCTGGTGATCATTCTCAATTAAGAGATCCTGCAGGAACAAGTTTCAAGTTCAAGACTCCTTACGGTGTCATGGATTGGGTCTTCAACAACACTCCGATTTTCTTTATCAGAACTGGTGGTATTCAATTCGAGCATTTCATCAAATCTCAAAAGAGAAGCCATAAGAATTGGTTAGGTGCCGATTATGATTCTACCCAATTCTGGGATTACTTGACATTGAACCCAGAAAGTATTCATCAAGTCACCTACTTGTTTGGTGACAGAGGAAGACCTATTTATCCATACGTCAATGCTTACTCTGGTCATACTTTGAAGTTTATCAACGACAAGAATGAAGTCACCTATGTTCAAATCCATGTTATTCAAGACGAAGGTACTAAAAACTTTATCACTAATGACGAAATTCCAATGATTGGTCCTGATTCAGATAGAGCGTTCTTGCAACAATCCTTGGAAGATGGTAAAAAATTCACTTGGACTTGTTATGTTCAAACAATGACTCCTCAACAAGCTTTAGAATTCAAATACAATGTCAATGATTTAACAAAAGTTTGGTCTCATAAAGACTTCCCTTTGAGAAAGTTTGGTACCATAGAAACAACAGGTGCAATCACAAACTATTTTGAACAAGTTGAACAATTAGCCATGTCTCCTGCAAACTTAATCATGGATGGTATTGAACCTTCCAATGACCCAGTTTTAGTTGCTAGATTATTCTCTTATGATGATGCTCACAGATTCAGATTTAACAGTCCAAATTTCGATCAATTACCAATCAATAGACCATTAAGTACTAAATGCCCATATGGAAACACTACAAATCCTCCTGTTAAAGTTGACCATGATCCAGCCAACTTGACTAGAGATGGTTACATGGGTCTTGATTACACAAGTGATTATTCCTACATTGCATCTACTGATAACTCTATCAAATTTGCTTCTTCAAAAACTTGTCCAATGACTGGTTTAACTGTTCCAACTCATTCCAAACATGTTGGTAGCAAATACAGACCTGAAGTTAACACTAATCAACAAGGTTTAAAGAAACAACAAGTCAAGGACTATGAAACTGTTAAAAAAGTTGATGCCAACTTATCTTTCATGGAAGGTGTTAATGAAATTGATATCGAGCAAGCTACCGCCCTTTACGAAAAAGTTTACAATGATGAACAAAAGGAAAGACTTGCTCAAGCAGTTATTGGTCATGCTTCAACAGCCAGAAATTCTACTGTTAAGAAGAGAGTCCCTCAATACTGGGGGTTGGTAAATAAGGAGTTAGGTTCTAAGATCGCTGAAGGCTTGAAAGTTGAATACGAATACTTGTCATTGAAAGATTACTTGGAAAGTTTCGAAAGATTAACTGATGATGATTAAATACATTTAGTAATTGTATTATTTATTAAAAACAAAAAAACAAGAAAAACATAAAAATCATAAAAAACAACAACATTATATTTAATATTAAATTATTTATTTTTTAAAAAAAAGAAAAAAAACAATATTTATTAACAACAAACTATTTATTTATTTTTTTATACTATTTATTAATAACAAACTATTTTTTTTTTTTTTTTATACTATTTATTAAAGAAAACACTTTACCTCTTTACTTATTAAAAAAGAAACCTACATTATTTTATTTATTTTAAAATCATATTTGTATTAATTAAATGATTTTTGTTTATTAGTAACAGGATTATTTTTACTTTTTTAAGGTGAAAAAAAAAACAAAAACACTGCATATATTTTCAGCCAATCAAAATGAAGTTTAAAGTAATTCACGTGATAAATTTTAAATTTTCCATTAACTGTAAAATGTATATATATATATATATACATATTTTTTTTTTTTTTTTTTTTTGAGAAATTAACTTTAGCAAACATAAAAAAAAATTTTTTTTTTTGGCCGTGTGTTTTTTTTTTCTTTCAGATTCATTGGCAAAATAGTAAGTAAAACAAATTTTTTTTTTTTATTCATGTTTAGCAAAACACTATAAATAATTAAAAAAAAAAAAGACATTTCCAGAAAACCTGTTGCAAACACACTCAAATAAAAATAATAACAATGATTGGTTTAAGATCTACTCAAAGACAAGTTTTGAACAAGGCTGCTTCTCAAAGAATTGGTTTAACTGCTTCTAAGGCTGCTTTCAGCACTAAATTAAATAGATTACAACAAGAACAAGTTCCAAAGAAACCTCATGAATTAGAAGATCCAGCCAAAGCTAACTTAGTTAGAAAGGATTTTGCTACTTTATTCAAGAGAACTTTCGGTGCTGATATCAACGCTGATAACCACAAATGGAGTGATTACGTTTCCAAGCCAACCTTGGTTCTATCAGGTGTCTTAGGTTCTGTTTACATTGCCTCTTCTGAATTATTAGTTTGGACTCCAGAAACTTTGTTAGCTTCTTCTTTCTTTGTTGCCGTTGGTTTATTATATGCCACAGTTGGTCCATCTTACAAACAAGCCAAGATTGATTACAGAAACTTCATCATAGAAAAGTTACAAAAGGGTAGAGAAAACCATTTGGATACTGTTACTAAGAAGATTGATGAAATCAAAGCTTTAGAAAACGTTCATGCCACTACTGCTGAATTATACGAAGCTTCCAAAGAAACTTTACAATTAGAAAACGAAGTCAGCAAATTACAACAAGTTGCTGCCTTGAAGTCTGAAATTAAATTAGTTTTAGACTCTTGGGTCAGATACGAAAACAACTTGAAGCAAGAACAACAACAATTGATCTCTAAGCAAGTTATTGAATCCGTTAACTCTAAAATCCAAGACAAGGCTTTCCAAGCTAAGATTTTGAATGAAAGTGTTGAAGAATTAGAAGTTTTATTAGCCAAGAAATAAATGGATGTTTAGGATATTGATTGCAAAAATAAAAAAAATGTCATTAATAATTATAATGAACGAATAAAAAAAAAAAACCAAAAAAAAAAAATACTACATGAATAAAACAATAATTCCCAATAAGAAGGTAAAACAATAGAAAAAATAAAGTATAAGTTTAAATAATAATAATCAAAGAAAATTAAAATTAGATATGTTGATATATGTGTTTGTTTTTTTTTTATTTTTATATATTTAAACTTGGGCTGATTTATGTTCATGATGATATCTATAAGTATATATTCAACTATATATATAATGAACAGGAGAGTTTTTCTTCTAAAAGTAAAAAGAAAAAACTTCAAATGAAATATTCGAAAGATTATAACTGAAATAGAATAGTAATAAAAAAAAATATGAAGCTATTAATATTGTAATATACTTTTTTTCATATTTGAATTACCGTATTATGTCTTTTTCTTATTTTTTTAAAAAAAAAATAAAAAAAATCGTAGTTCCATAAGTTTGTGAAAAAAAAAAATGTGTAGTGTTTTTTTTAAAAAAATTAATAACACCATAGAAAATTTGATATATCACCTCAAACCACAGATATTTACTTAATAATGTCTCAACAGCCTATTACCATACCTAATGACAATACTAAAGCACCTATCTCTTATGACAATATCCCAGCTATAGAATTGGAATCAATGAGACTACAATTAAACAAATTAATATCCTCTTTTAAAAATTTGCAGCAACAATTAATATTACCATCTGTATCTTTACCTAAAAACAACTCACCAACTATATCATGGGCTAAACTTTCTGAAAGAGTTGAAGCATCTATTAATCATTTAAATAAACTACAAAAAAATATAATTCAATTTGATAGTTTCAATGTATATCCAAATGTTGGAAAATTTCCAGTTAATGAAGAAGACCTTATAAATGTATTATTAAGAAAGAAAAATCTACCTGAAATTGATAACTTATATGCTGATTTGTTGAAGATTGGTGAAGAAAAGATAAAAGAATACAAAGAAACAAATAACCTTAGTGATATTGATGATGAGGAAGTAATCAAGAAATATTTTACTGAAAACGATTTACTCATATCTAAAAATTTGAAATTATTAAAACAAACTAAAAAACAATTATTTGGTAATAAAGACAAATTGGATAGTGATTTTATGGATGTTGATGATAAAATAGATCTAAGAACTTACACTATCAGTAGTGAGATGATTCCATTTGATATTGAATCTGTTTATAAATATATGTATTCTGGTGTTAAAAAGGAAGAAGAAAATAATCAACCAGATGTAGTAATGTTATAATAAAATCATCAATTTTAATTATTTATCAATATATAAATACAAAAAAAGTTAAATTTAAAAAAAAAAAAAAAGAATAAAAATAAAAAACAAAATTAAAAAAAACCCCCCCCCACACACAGTTAATCTAGTTTTTCAGAAATAATCATCAATTATTTTCTATTTTCTATTTACAGTTTAAAATCATTTCTTTCTTTTTTTAGTATTGTTTTTTTTCAAAGCTTGTCTCTTATCATATATCTGAATCTATTTTACTTAAAACTGTGGTCATTAATTCCCATGTACCAAACATGATAATACTGTTAGGAACAGTTCTAAACAAGTGTGCAGTTAACCCTCCATACATTGATCTTAATCCCTCTTCTCTAAATACTACTGCAAAAGTTTGGAATAAACCATGATACTTTGGCATTCCATTAACCAAAACAGGCTGTTGTCTCAATCTTGTTCTAACAACTTCATGAGGGTAGGTAACTATTGATGCTGTGAATTTAGCTAAACCAGCACCACCTGATCTTAATGCCCATTTTTTAAATGATTCCCACTTATCAGTATTTTGATCATATTTGTTTTCATTGTGCATTAGTTTTTTATTAATATCGGGTTTTTCTAAAACAATTTTGATTTGTTCATATAATAACCATTGTAGAACACCTTCAACAGAACCTAAATAACTTGCAGATAAACCTTTATAGAGACCATAAATACCTTCATTTTTTAAAATTTTCACAATACAATCCCATGAGTTTTTATAAATCTTATCTTGTGCATTTTTACCTTTATCCAATTGCAATCTGGTTTTAACTAACCATATGGGATTAGTAGAAGTAGAGGTAACAATACCAGCAGTAGCTGCAGATACCAAATGAATCTTGGCATTCTCTTCACCATTATTCAACCATTTTGAGTAAAAATCTTTAGAAATACCATAAGTGAAAAAGTTTATACTTCTTGCTGGAACAGTACCAATCAAACCGGGACCAAGACCTTTAAATAAAGCTTTAAAACCTTCTGTTCGATATACATTTTTCAAAATTTTAAAAGGGGAAAGAACTGAATGATAAATGTATTCACCTGTTGTGTGAGAGTGTTGTGTCAAATAAGATTTGTAAGCATCACTCTGTAGTCTTGTTTTGACTAAATCTAATGGACAAGTTGCAATACAACCTGCCATACCACCAATACCACCAGCAACAAAATGAATATATGGTTTAATTGGTGGTTCATTACTATTTTTCCCATTTGAATGCTTTAACTCATCTTCTATAACTATTTGATTATTTGCAAGATTAGTTTTTTCAGAACTACCTAAATATTTAGAAGATTCTAATATATCGTTCCTTAGTTGATCGGTATTAGTACTGTTTTTGTTATTATCATTTGAAGCCATGATTGAAAAAAAAAATATAAATAATTTTTAATATATGCTACTTGTTTTAAATAATTATAATTTCCCTTTTGATTTTTTGATTTTTTTTTGGGATGTATATTTTGTAATTCAATGTTTTTAATAAATAAAGAAAAATATACTGCAACTTTTTCTTTTTGTTTCTTTTATATATTTATTTGTTTTTATAAATTATGAAAGACTGTATTTACAAGATGCTAAGTTAAGATAAAGCTATAACGAAATATGTTATATATTAAGCTTTATTTTGTATAAATAAATATTATTTGGTTATTATAAAGTTTCTTTTTACTAATGCTATTTTGTCAAAAAAAATTTTTTTTTTTTCAGACATAATTTATTTACTAAGACGGAGTAATTTCATCACAAAAAAAAAAATAAAAAATATATATATATTAATACAAACTTATCAGCGTTATAAAATAAAAAGCAATTTTCTTTATTAGAAAAAAACACATTAATTATTCCTCTTGATGAAAAAGATAAACTTAAATATGTATTCTTTCATTTTATAGATTTTTAAATATCCTTATCATATGATATTGGATAAAAAATTCAGTATTATTATTATTATTATTTTTTTTATATGTATTTCAGTTTTTTCAATTTATTTAATTTATTTATTTGTATATATTATATATATATAATTTTGTATATAATTTTTTTTGGTAAAAATAAAATAAGATTAAATGAAAGTTTCGTAAGCAACTGGGGCTAAAGTTTGTGGAACGTTTTCGACAGCAGAAACAGTGTGAGCTTCTCTTGGACCGACTGGTTGTCTCTTTAAGACAACAGCAACACCGTTCTTCTTAGCTTCAGCTTTCTTGGCAGCGTTAGATTTAACTCTGTCCAAAAATTCTTGTCTACACTTGGAGTGCTTAACATGTTCAACTCTCAAAGATAACTTCTTTTGGATGTATCTACCGTTAACGACCTTGTTGATTAAAACACCAACGGAGGACTTGGTGATGTTGTAGATAACACCGGTCTTACCGTGGTAGAATTTGAATGGCATACCCTTGTGGATAGCAGCGTTAGCCTTGATGTCAACCATATCACCTACTTTGTAAATCTTCATGTAGGTAGATAAGGATGGAGCACCATTCTTTCTGAATTCCCTTTGGAAGGTGTATCTAGTTCTGGATCTTAAACCGTGACTGTTTTATAAATATTAATTGTTTTTTAAAAAAAAATAATAGGAAGTTGTTAGTAAAAATAAAAAAAATTAAATTTGTTCATTATGTTGGTTGTGTATTTTTTTAATAATTTATTTCTTTTATGTTAGAAAATTTCGTTTCAAATGTTTGAGTTTATACTATTTTAAATTTTGTAGCCTGGATACATTTCTCTGAATATACATTTTTAATGTTATTAATATCATCTTATTCCGTAATGTTTCATTTATTCTTGTTATTATTATTACTACTATCGTAATTGATTCTATTAATATTGTATTCTATTTTGCTGTAGTATTATTCCTGTTATATCATTTTTCCTTTATTAAATCATTATCTATTCTCATCAAATAAAAGTATTTCCATAAACATCATGTTGTTTTCATTCAATGTTACATATTTACTATTCCTTGTAATGGCTGTGTCCTTATGGTTATCATATCCACAAAACTCTTTTGTCCCCAAAAATATTAACTTCACATATTTATAAAAATAAAATATAAAAAACACCTCTAAAAATTGACTCTTGCCAAAGCATTTTCAGACTCATTATTCCACAAATGTTGCATTTAAGCACTTCATCTATACATACGATTTACCCATTTTTCCTTAATATGTCGTTGGTTGCTTGGTAAAAAAAATAAACAATTATTAGTCTAAGTAATGATATATATGTATTAAACTCACTATGATTTCAATATTCAATAAGCGTATGAAAGATTCTCTAACAAAAATTGTTTACTTGCCTATGAGATTTCGTTAAATTTTTTTAGAATAGTTGGAAAAAAAATAATTATAATATTTTTTTGTATTTAATTTTTTTAAAAGCAAATATATAGGCCGAAAAATATTTTTATAGAAAGAAAAATATTTTATTTACACAGAAAAAATTTAGAATTTTGTAACATTTTTTTTTTTTGTTACATTAAAAAAAAAAGTGAAAAATAAATAATGCTAATAAATTTTTTATATCTGAAATATTTTCTGTTAGTATATTAATTAATACTATTACATTTAGTATGAAAGTTCAAATACATAAGGTAATTTACAATGATAAATGATTAATAATAATATACAATTTTTTTTTTTTTAGTTTGTTTTATTAAATAATTGATAGATGTGTTAAATTAAATATATATATATATATATTTAAAAAGTTTTTTTAAATTATATTTTCATAATACCTAATGTTAAATGTGTTTTTATTTTTTTAGATAATTCTATCAAAAACTGATTATGAAGAATGTTTATATAAACTATATACTTATTTCAAAACAAATTTCATCTTATGCTAAAAAACTGGAAAAATATAAAAGAAATATATTCACCCATATAATTGTTGATTTTTTTTAGTAAAAAAAAAATCTAGAAGTGTTGCGATAAAGAAAAGAATAATTTTTTAAAAGATTTAATTAAAAGCTTAAATAATTTATTCTTCGTCTTCTTCAGCAGCTTCACCAGAAGCAGCTCTCTTTCTAGCAACTCTACCTGGTCTACCAGCACCGAATGGGGAAGTAGCAGCAAAGTCGATGTGCTTTTCAGAGTCTAATCTAACCATGAAAGATGGGATGTTGACGATTTGCTTACCGACAGCAATGTGTCTTTGAGAAATCAAAACTCTGGCGTGGTGAATAGACTTGGCTAAACCAGCTCTGAAAACTTGGGTTTGTAATCTTCTTTCCAAGAAATCTTCAACCTTTAAGGCCAAGACGTAATCTAATTTCTTCTTTTCTTCAGATAAAACACCAACTCTTACTAATCTTCTGATTAAAGCGTTACCTTCGAATAATCTCTTTGGATCCTTTTCATCTCTGGTTAACAAATCTCTAGCAGCTCTTCTAATCTTGGATAATTGGAAGTTAATTCTGTAGATTTCTCTCTTGTTCTTCAAACCAAATTCACCAGCTAATTGCAATTCAGCATCTAATCTAGCGGATTCGTATGGTCTCTTTGGAGTAGAGTAAGTTTTGGAAGTAGTTCTTGGGGCTCCTATTTATAAATGTAATAAAGAATTATAATGAAATAAAGTTGTTAGTAAAAAAAATAAAAGTTCATTAAATTAAAAAAAAAAAACAAAATGAAATTACCTAGAAACTAATAGTATACAAAAATTACATCAAAGAAAAAATTAAAAAAAATAAAATAATAATACGAGGAAAAAAGGCACTACATGAAATCTCAAACAAAAAATAAAATCAATTAGCTATATTTTTTTAAATGAGACAATAACACAATAAATCAAAACTGTATTTTAAATTCACCTGAACAAATACAGTTTGAAATATTTGACATTGTCAAATATAAATTCAATAAACAAAGAAAGACAAAAGACAAAGAATATAATCTGTTTTTAAAGCGTTTGACTGAAGTGTCGGGTTTCAGTGCAAACATAAACAGAATATAAAAATATTTGTCAACAATGTATTCAAAGTTTAATCAACTAATTTATAATATAATTTTTTTCATTTTATCATATAGAGGGCCCGAATCCTCGAGTTACTTAATTTTTTTAAATTTAAAAAAAAAATGTATTGTAACTAGCTTCCAATAAGTAAAGGTAATAATCTAAAAGCAAATAAACATACTTGGCATTTTTAATTACTATTGAAATCGACTTGAAGGTTGGTTTTTTTAAATATTTTTTTATTTTTTTAACATTTAAAATTTATTAAATAATTTCAGATTGTTAATTATAAAAAGTATATATAATTCATTCTATGTAAAACTGAAATGAAATTTTTTTATTAAATATTTGACTAGTATTTTTTACCTTTTTCAATATATGAAAAAAAAAAAAGTTTTTTTAAAAAAAGTAAAAAAGTTTTTTTTTCAAAACCAGATTTATCTATATTTCGTTCTACACCGAAATTTAAACAAAAAGCATATTTAAAAAAAAAGTGTAACAAAAAAAAATATTAAAAAACGCGGACTTTATTAATTAACGCACGCCGATATGTTTCAACTCTTTTAATTTATTTTTTTTTTTCTAAAAAAAAAAAATAAAACAGAAAACAACAAACAAACAAACCCTTTTAGTTTGATGCGTGTGCTTCAATCCCTTCCATCCGATGAAAAACTATAAAAAGGACTTGTGAAATTTTTGAAAAAAAATTTAAAAAATCCAAATTAATTTTTTTTTTTTATTTTTTTTTATTTTTGGCTATGATGAAGGGAAGAAAAAAAAAACATACACAGTAAATATTATTTATCTATTGTTTATAGTTTCTTAGAAATTAATGCATGAAAAATATTAAAGTATATTAGTTTAATTAAATTAGGGATTTTTTTTTAAAAAGTTAAAAGTTATTTAAAAGTTAAAAGATATTATATAATTATCTTTTTTTTTAAATATATAGATTTCAAATATTAACCAAGAACTAAATAATTAAATAAGTACTTTATAAATAAAATATCAACAAAGTATACAAATATTCGTATTAATCATTCGGGTATAAACATTTTAAAAAAAAAAAACAAAAACAAACACGTAAACAAACCTTTTTTTAATAATAATATAAAGAACAAGGAAAAAAACAACAATGACATCTCGAAGTTCTAGATTGGATAGACAAGTTTTACTTTTAGAAACAGGATCATCAACTTTTGTTAGAAATTTAGCTGCTGATCAATTAGGGGATCTAGCTAAACAACATCCTAATGATATTATATCACTAATTTCAAGAATTTACCCATTCTTACTAAATAGCAAATGGGAAACAAGAATAGCATCTGCTAGAGCTATCGGAAATATAGTACAGTATTTACCAGATTGGAATCCTGATTTGGATGATGCTTTAATGAAAGAACTTAATGATGATGAACAAAACCATGTGAAAAAAGAAGAAGAATTTGATGAAAATGCAATGATAAATAGTAATGAACAATTTTTGAAAAAAATCGAATATTTCAAGAATTCTGATTTATGGGCCAAAATTATAGAATTGGAAAACGATCTACTTTCCCTTGAAGATTATGATGTTTTAAATATAATGCAAAATAAACCGCCTCTACTTGCAGCATCTTTAGACTCTATTAAAGATGCCAAACAATCAGATTCTCCTCAACCATCAACAAAGAAACTTAAACAGGAACCACTTCCTGTAAACAACATTCCAAATGCAACAGAAGATGCTAAAACATCTGCTAAATCAGCTAGAATGAAAGCTCTGGCTAAAAGAAAACTGAAAAGAGGTAATATTTCTCCAGGTGATAAACAAACAGCAACAACCCCTGTTAATAAACCAATAGATTTATCTTCTAATAAACTTAATGATATAGCTGCTGCCAGTCAAATAAATGGAAACAATAGTAATAATGTTAAATCTGAAAGTTTGAGTTTCAGCAATCCAAAATTAGACATTACAGAACAAAGTAATGATTCTAACAAAATCATGTTGGAATCTAAAATACAAAATGAAAATGATGAAGATATTGCTGGAATAACATGGACTTTACAAACTTTATATGATTTATTGTTGAAGGATCTGTCTTCTGACAATTGGGAGTTAAGACATGGAGCTGCTCTAGGTTTAAGAGAAGTCTTTTTGAAAAAGAAAGCAAACACTCATTACATTGGTAAACTAAAGACTAATGATCATGTTGCTAATATGGAAAGAAATGAAAAATATCTTCAAGATTTATGTTGTAATATTTTAAACATTTTTGCTAGAGACAGATTTAGTGATTTTATTGGAGATTCTGTAGTTGCTCCTGTTAAAGCATCTGCTGCACAAGCTTTAGCTGCAATTTTTAATTCACTAGATGATATTAAGGAAGAAAGATTATTATATCTTGTATTTGAGAATTTAGAAAAACTTATTCTTCAAAATGGGTTGGAAAAAAGATTATGGCAAGTATCCCATGGTGGTTTGCTAGGTCTTTTATATTTCACAACCACTAAAAAAGATTTCTTTATTAAAAATAATTTATTGACTAGAATAATTGCTATTGTTAAATACGGGTTAACTTCCTATGATGATGATGTACAATCTGTAGCTGCTGGTATCTTAATACCATTGACTGATTTATTTTTAGAATTAGATGAAACAGCTATTTCTGATGTCTTGGATATTCTTTGGAATTGTGTTGTCAACAGAGATGATGATTTATCCACATCCATAAGTTCAATTATGGATTTGTTGAGTAATTTGTTCAAATATCAAAAGATTGTAAATCTAATGGCTAAAAAAATCTCAAAAGAAAATAAATGGTCTTATAAAGAATTGATTCCAATGTTGTATCCATATTTAAGACATCCAATCACTATTGTTAGAGCGTCTGTTTTAGAATTATTATCTCAATTTTTAGAGATTTATGACAACAATGATGGTTGGATTTCATCCACCACTGTAAGATTACTATTGCAAAATATTTTATTTGAAACTAATACAAACATTAATAAACAATCACAAACTGTTTATTTCAAAGTCATTGATGTCTTTGCTTTCCAAAATGACAAAGGTTCTTTGGATACATTATTTGGTGGGTTTTTAGCTGAATTTGCTCATTTATTAATGACTCCAATTGGTGAAATTGGTAAAAGTTATCCTATGTCAACAAGCAAGATTTTAAAACCATCTTCCTCTTACTATTTAGAAGAAACCCATAATGGGTCTAAAAAGAGGAAACATTCAGATGTTTTTCCCAATGCTGGATCTCATCATATAAACATTGATTCTGCTATGATCAATGGTGATGTTGATATATTAGGAAAAGAAGTTATTTTGAATAA
This sequence comes from Hanseniaspora valbyensis NRRL Y-1626, assembly GCA_001664025.1. Classification (NCBI taxonomy): domain Eukaryota; kingdom Fungi; phylum Ascomycota; class Saccharomycetes; order Saccharomycodales; family Saccharomycodaceae; genus Hanseniaspora; species Hanseniaspora valbyensis. Next base: position 71,661 of record LXPE01000010.1, read on the forward strand.
TAGAGTCATCACTGCTATGGTATTTGGTAAAACTGCTACTTACTTTTTGGATAAATCTCAAAGATCTTTTGGCTCTCTTTTATCTTCTTCAATGAAGAATCCATTCAGTACTCCAAGATTTTTGGCTGCTATTGTAATCGCTGAGTTTGTTAAAAGTTATAAAGGTGCTGCTTTAGATTGGTTGGTCTTTATATTTGAACCAGAGTTCCAAGCTCATTTATTGAATACCTCTGCAAATCCAAACTCTATGATAGTTTATAAAGAATTAGTTCCTTCATTGAAAGCTTTGAGAACTCAATGTCAATCTTTGCTCACTGCGTTTGTCTCTGTTGGAAAACTATCATCTTCCAAAATTCCACAACTTTCATTTTTAGTTAAAGGGGAACCACAAGCTGGTATTGAAGCTTTTGATTTGAAGATGGCTGAAAAGATTCATGATGAATATTATGATAAATTATTCCGTCATTTAGATAATGCTACAAAGATTACTGCTGCAAAGACTTTAGGAGATTTTAAACATAGAGTTTATCAAGCTATTGAAAACTTCAAAGAAGCTTTAAGTGCCAAAGAAAATGTCATAATGTCATCATATGCTAATGCATTATTAGACTTCCGTTCTGATCTTCCAACAAAATTGAGCCCCTTTATCAAAGCATTAATGGATAATATTAAAATGGAAAAAACACCAATATTACAAAAAAGATCTATTATTGCTTTAGTTAAATTACTTGAAAGGTTAGAGACTGCTGGAAAGCTGAATGTTGTTAATAAAGTTGTTAAGAATCTATGTGGATTTTTATGTGTTGATACTATAAGTGTACCTGGATATTTGGAAAATAAAGAATATACAGGAAGAATTTATGATTTAATTTTCCATGAAAGAAGTGCTATCTTATCTTCTGATCCTGTTTTATTAAATGCTAGAGATAAAGCTAAAATTAAAACTAAAGGTGGTCTTGATGCTTTAGAGTTTTTGATAAATAATGCTTTGAAAGCAGAAGGTGACTTTTCATTGAAAATGATTCCTCAATTGGATAGTTGGATATTTGACCCTATCATGCAATATATTAAAATTGCTGAATCTAATACAACACCTATAGAAATTGAAGATAATTTGGGTTCCCAATTAGTTGATTCCTTTGCAGTTTTGAGACAAATTGTACCAATTTTAGATCAAAATATTATTAAATTAGATTTAGAAACTGTATTATTACCAAATTTATTAATTATTTTGAAAAGTGAAAAATCAATTTTAAGATTTTCTAGTTCTATGGCTTTAGCAGCTTTAGCTAAAACAGCTCCAAGAATCTTGATTCCATTCATTGTTGAAAATGTTTTACCAATGGTTAATAATGGTGGTAGTGTTACTGAAAGACAAGGTGGTATTGAATTAATTAAACAATTAACTTTTGTAATGGGTAATGATATCTTACCATTTGTTGTCTTTTTCATTGTTCCTTTACTAGGTAGAATGAGCGATTCAGATGTTGATATTAGAACTGTTGCTGCAAAGACTTTTGCTACTGTTATCAAATTAATTCCATTAGAAGAAGGTATAAAAGATCCTGAAGGTTTCTCTGAAGAATTTTTGAAAGGAAGAGAAAAGGAAAGAGATTTCTTGTTGCAAATGATGGATCCATCCAAAATCAAACCTTTTGAATTACCTGTTGCTGTAAATGCCACTTTAAGAAAGTATCAACAAGATGGTGTTAATTGGCTAGCATTTTTGAACAAATATAATCTTCATGGAATCCTTTGTGATGATATGGGTCTTGGTAAAACTTTACAAACTATTTGTATTATTGGTAGTGATCAATTTATGAGAAGTGAAAAGTTTGCTGAAGATAAATCTGTAGAAAATAGACCTTTACCTTGTTTAATTGTATGTCCACCATCTTTGACAGGTCACTGGGAACAAGAATTTAATCAATATTCTCCAGGTTTGAAAGTTTTAGTTTATGCTGGTCCACCTAAATTCAGATATCAATGGAAAGATGATTTCAATGATTACTCTATTGTAGTCACATCTTATGATGTTGTCAGACAAGATTTAGATATTATTAGCAAGTATGATTACAATTACTGTGTTTTAGATGAAGGTCATATCATTAAGAATCCTCATTCTAAACTTTCTGTCGCTGTTAAAGAAATAAAAGCTAATCATAGATTATTATTAACTGGTACACCAATTCAAAATAATGTTGTTGAATTGTGGTCTTTGTTTGATTTCTTAATGCCTGGATTTTTGGGTACTGAAAAGACATTCCAAGAAAGATTTTCTAAACCTATCTTACAAAGTAAGAATCCAAAAGCTACAGCAAGAGATCAAGAAAAAGGTGTTTTGGCATTAGAATCATTGCATAAACAAACTTTGCCATTTATGTTGAGAAGATTGAAAGATGATGTATTATCTGATTTACCACCAAAGATCATTCAAGACTACTACTGTGAATTATCTCCATTGCAAAGACAATTATATGATAGTTTCACTAAAAAAGAAAAAAGAAATGTTGAGATTGAATTGGATAATAGCTCTGCAAGTGAGGATTCTGAACCTAAACAACATATTTTCCAGGCTTTGCAATACATGAGAAAATTGTGTAATCATCCAAGTTTGATATTGACACCAAGCCATCCTCAATATAATAAAATCTCTCAACAATTGGCTGCTGAAAGGTCAACCATCAAAGATATCAAACATGCACCAAAATTGCAGGCTTTAAGAAACCTATTAATGGAGTGTGGAATCGGTGTTAAAAATGATAATAACATTATCTCTCAACATAGAGTGCTGGTATTTTGTCAATTGAAGGATATGTTAGATTTGATTGAGAAGGAGTTGTTTGTTAAGAATATGCCAGATGTCACTTTTATGAGATTAGATGGTTCTATTGATTCTAAGGATAGACAAAAAGTAGTAAGATCTTTCAATGAGGATCCTTCCATAGATGTTTTGCTTTTAACCACTAAAGTTGGTGGTTTAGGTTTGAATTTGACAGGTGCTGATACTGTTATATTTGTTGAACATGATTGGAATCCAATGAATGATTTGCAAGCTATGGATAGAGCCCATAGATTAGGTCAAACTAAAGTTGTGAATGTTTATAGAATCATTACCAAAGGTTCTTTGGAAGAGAAGATTATGAGTTTACAAAAGTTTAAGATGAACATTGCTTCAACAGTTGTCAATCAACAAAATGCAGGATTACAAAGTATGGAAACTCATCAATTGTTAGATTTGTTTGATGGTTCTGAGGAGTCTAGTAGTGGTTCAAAAGAACAAACAGAAGTCAATGGAGATGGGTTGAATGAGGAAATTGTTGATGAATCTGGATTATCTGGTAAAGCTAAGTCTGCGATGGGTACTTTGGCTGATGTTTGGGATGATAGTCAGTACCAAGAAGAGTACAATTTGGATAATTTCATTCATAATTTAAAGTAAATATTATTTAAGTTTATATATGTAAAAAGAAAATATTAAATGAAAAAAGAAAACAAAAAAAGAAGAAATATTTATATTTAAAAAAGAAAAAAAAAATTGTTTATATTATTTGTTTACATTTTTGTTGAGCATATAAATAAAGGATTAAATGTATATAATGTCTAGTATTTAATATGAACAGTATATTTTTTTCTTCATTTTTTATCTTATTTCTTTTTTTAAGATAAAGCTTCTACTAAATAAACAAGACCAAAAATCACAAACAAAACACCACCGATCAAAGTGACAGTTTTCATTTTAATTCTTGATGCTAGAAGGACACCAAAGATGACAGCTACAGCAGAGCAGCAAGCATGACCAATGATGGAACCAAAGATGACAGCCCAGAAATTACCAGAACCAGCCATGACAATGGTACTAATTTGAGATCTATCACCAATCTCTCCCAAAAATACCATTACAAAGACTTGAACGAATAAAGGAGAAAAGACTTTGTTGACTTTAAGTTTGATAATTTCAGTAAAGTTTTTAAATTTGTTGGAACGGTTGTAGGTGATACCTAGAGTACCACCATTTTCAGCTAAATTATAAGATTCATTCATTTGAGTAGTGGATAATTCTTCTTCCACTTCTTGCATCTCATCTTCAACACCAGCATTCTTATCCATTTCAATACCTTCTTTCAAAATCTTAAAACCAAAGATGAAAAACATGATAGAAGCGACCCAAGAGATAAGAGTCTTTGGTAAGAAAGTAGTGAAAGCTTGTCCGAATATACCAGATAAAAGAGTCATGATGGCTAGAGAAGCAATGGAGGCAGAGAAGACAATGACTCTGTTATTCTTCATAGCCATTAAAGCAGCAATCAAAAAAGTCTTATCACCAACTTCAGAGACTAAAATCATTGATGTGGCTAAAAGGAAAGAGGTTAATGCTGAAACAGGTTCACTTTCAGCAGGAGGAGA
>LXPE01000010.1:85361-103404 GCA_001664025.1 Hanseniaspora valbyensis NRRL Y-1626
TTTAATGATAATGCTTTAGATCAATTCAGTGGCTCTGATAACGACAATGAAGATGTAAAAACTACTAAAGAACAACAACCAGCTTCTGATGAAAAAATTGAAGTCACTTACAAAATGGTTACCAGTTGGAGTGAAAGTTTAAGCAAAATTTCTAAAAAGAACCCAAATTTGAAATTAATCAAAACCATCATTACTGCTTTCAAAGCTTCTATTAACATGAATAATGAAGAAGTCATTAATGACTTAAAATTCACAATTACTGATGAAAAAGCTTTCTCCAAATTAATGCATTTAACTTTGAAAGACTTACCAATGACTATTATTGAAAAATTGGAACCATACACCATTAAGAAAATTGGTAATGGAAAGACTGCTAGAATTTTGAATCCAAAAACTAGTACTAAAATTGGTAATGTTTTAAAGCATCATGCTGCCAATTTGATTTTATTGATTCAAGATATTGGTTCTGATATGAAGATGGCTTCTTTAGTTTTACACTCAACTTCCTTACTTTTACCATTCTTTTTGTCCCATAGAAGAACCTTGAAAAAGTTAATCGCTGCTGTTGTTGAAAACTGGGCTACTACCAAACATTTAGAAATTCAAATTACTCTATTTGCCTTTTTAATTGAATCCTGTAAAGAATTCAAGAAAGCTATCATGTTGGAAAACTTATTAAAAAACTTATACTCTTCTTTCATCAAAAACTGTGCTACTAACAGTAACAATAACTTAAGAACAGCCAACTTGGTAAATTTCCAAAAAAATTCTATGGTTGAAATATTCTCATTGGATGCCAATTTAGCTTACCAATTAGGTTTTGAATATTTAAGACAATTAGCTATTCATTTAAGAAACTCTATCAATGCTCAAACTAATAACAACACTAACTCCAAAAATAAAATTGATCCTGCTAATGCTTACAAGATTGTTTATAACTGGCAGTTTGTTCACTCCTTAGATTTCTGGTCTAGATTCTTATCTAATGCTTGCCATTCTGAATCTTTGGAAGATGCCAATTCTTCTATGAAAGAGTTGATCTATCCATTAATCCAAATTACTATCGGTACAATCAAATTGATTCCAACTGCTCAATTTTTCCCATTAAGATTCTATTTGATCAAATCATTGAATAGATTGATTCAATCCACTAAAATTTACATACCAGTTTACCCATTATTGCAAGAAATTCTAAATAGTAACATTTTCAAAAAACAAATAAAGAAAGAAGATAAAAAATTAGAACCATTTGATTTCCAAACTAATATCAAATGTAACTTGCAATATCTAAAATCAAAAACATATCAAGATGGTGTTGTGGAACAATTTATTGAAGTTTTAGGTGAATTCTTGAACTGTTTCAATAAGAGTGTTTCCTTCCCTGAATTATCTACTCCTATTATCATTTCTTTAAAAAGATTTATTAAAGTTAACTCCAACAACATAAAGTTCAATAAGAAATTAAATGTTTTATTAGATAAGATTGTCAAGAATAATGAATTTATAGAAAGTAAAAGAGAGGATGTTGAATTTTCACCATCTAACAAGACTGAATTGGTTAAGTTCTTAAGTGATTTGGATTGGAAATTGACTCCATTAGGTAAATATGTTGCTATTGAAAGAGAAATCAGAGAAGAAAGAGAAAAATTGATTCTTGAATCATTAGAAAAAGAAGAAGTTGATAACCATAGTGATGATGAAGAAGAAGAAGAAGAAGAAGAAGAAGAAGAGGAAGAACAACAAGATGATGATGAAGAAAAAGAAGAAGATGAAAGTTCTGATGATGAATAGATATTAAATATATATATATAAATATGTAAAATAATAATAATAAAAAAAAAAAACAGTTTTTGTTTTTAAAAGATTAATTATTATTATTATTATTATATATTTTTTTTATCTGTGATAACCAGATCTTCTAGTATTGATTTGATTATTATTCAATACTTGTTGTTTTAATTTATTAATCTCTTCATTTTTTTTGGTTACTTCATCTCTTAAAGAATGAACTAATTTCTTTAAAGAGTTTAATGCTTGTGTGTATGATTGTTTTAGATGATTCAATTTATCTTCATGCTTTTTTGAATACTGTTCATATAATTCAGTACTTAGTTTAGATAATCCTTCCTCATGAGTCTTTTCAAATTCAGATACAGATTTATTTAAATTACTTATAAGTTCTTTTTTTGAATTGATATCGTTCAAAAGATCATCTCTTTCTTTAGTTAAAGCATTTAATTTCTCAGTATTAGAAGATTCTAAAATTTTTAATTTTTCAACATTTTCTAAATTTTCTTTTTTGATACATTCTAATTCCTCTTTTAATTTGTTTGTACCATTATTCAATTCCATTTCCAATTGGTTATATTTATTTTCCATCTCAAATTCTCGTTGATTTTTGTTTAATATTTGACTTTCTAATTTATTGATTTTTTTATGTGATTCTGCTAATTCTTTTTCTAATCTAGAAACTCTCAACAAAAGTTGTTCATTTTGAGTGTCCAAACGCATTTTAGCTTCAAACTCCAACTCATATTTTTGCTTTAAGTTTATAAATTCCACAGAGTTTACAGAGTTCATCTCAGATGGAATGTTTGCCAATTTTGAAACATTATTTTGCATATTATTGATAACCTTCATTAAAGTATTTAAATCATTTTTCTGGTTATTCATATATTGTGAAATATTAATATTTTTGTTAATTTCCATTGGTGATTTAAGTTTACTTACTCTGTTAGATTGTTTTAACTGAGAATCATTTTCTATATTGAAATTTCTCAATGGAGAATTATTTCTAGAGGATTTAATAGAAGAGCTCATATCTAAATCTAGATTGGCAGGAGGTTTAGACAAAGGACACATCATCTTAACAATCAACATTGGTGAATTCATATGATTAGGTGGTAACTTTGGTAATGATTTTAATTTTTTTCTTGATGAAAGAATTGATGGGGAACTTGGTATAACTCGTTGATGAATTTGATTTTCTTTATCTGCATAGTTATTTCTATTACCAGAGGGAGATAATCTAAGGAATTTGGAACTGTTTCTGTCCAATAAAGAACTGTTTAAATTTTGATGGTTAAGTTTGTTGGTTAGTGATTTTTTTTGAGCAGAACTACTACTAATATCTGAATTATCATTTAAATTAATGGATATGTTTTTTAAAGGAGACTCAACTTTACCTTTGTTACTGTCTCCAGAAGTTCTTTTGTCTGGGGATGTCCATATATTTATATTTTCTTCTCCTCTTACAACAGCATCAATAGATACATCTGCTTCATTAATAACATTTCTATATTGACCAAAATCATCTTTATTGACAACATCTCTTTTATCAGTATCATTAGCTTGAAGTTTAAACTTTTCTTGTAATATATTACCAATTTCAATATTACTGTTGTTACTATTATCACCTTCTGAATCACTCATATCAAAATTCAAATTTAATTTATTAACACCACTATTTAATTGAATTGAATGATTAGAATCATCATTTTTATGTAAAACGTCAACTTCATCATCTACTTCCATAATATTAACTTTTCTTTTTAAATGATTATTATTAAGTGCCATTTTGTTAGTATCATTACCATGAAGTTGATATTTTGGAGAGGAAAGAACATCCACATCTTCTTCATCTTCCTCTTGCATCATAGATAAATCTTCATTACTATCATGGTTCAGCTCTTTAAATTGAACTTTTCCTGTAATAGAAGCAGCTGGAACTAAAGAAGGCTGAACTTGTTGTAATTTAGTAAAAAATTTTAATTTACCTGTGTTATTCATTTTTAAGATTGGTGCAAATTTTTGATCTGAAGTAAATTCATCATCTTTCACCACAGAAGCATTCTCAAGATCATCCAGAATAGCATATTCATCATTCTCATTACCGCTTGTATTGTAAGACTTTGTATTTGCAATGGGTTGATTTGTGATAACATTATGATTACTTCTGACATTTATCACTCCTTCATCAATATCCATCTCTCTGTAATGATCTTCATCTTTTGGAGGAGAAAAAACAATTTTATTTAATAATAAACCATGTGTATTTATTTTGCCAATACTAGTATTATTACTTGAACTAGTTCTCTTTTTATCTGGTGATTTTTTTTGATTATTTTCTTTTGATTTAGTAGGTAACATTATTTAATTTATATATATATATATATGGTTTTTTTATTTAAAGTATGGGTATCTAGTGTATATATATAAAGCAATGGTGTTGGTTTGATTTGATTGTTTTTATTTTCTTTTTTTTCTCGTGTTTGTTTACTGTAAAACTTTGTTTATTTACTTTTTTTTTTTTGCTTTGAAAAAAAAAAAAAATTAGCAGAAAAAGATTTACCAATTCCAAAAACAGAAATCAGTAACAAAACAATTTTTTTTTTTGTACCCAATAAGAAACCAGTCATATGATTAAAAAACCCCCACTACAAAACCATCGGATATAATGAAAAATTTGTGTTATTTTATTTATTTATTTATTTTTTTTTAAATTTTAAAAACTTCGACCATAAATTATCAAATGATTAAACAGGGAAGAAAATAATACAACTTATTTTAATTTATTTAAAAAATATTTATATATACCACGAAAGTTTTTGTTTAAGACAATAATACATTTGACCAATTTTTATTCTTCTTTTTATGTATTAAGTATAAAATACATTGTAATTATAAATTTTTAATAAAAAAAAAAAACAACACCATAAAGAAAATGTCTACAGAAGATTTCCAGATACAACAATCTTCTACTACAGAAGCTGTACCAGAACAACAACAACAAATTGTTCCAGCTCCAGCAACTACCAAAATTATTCCTGCTGCTTCAAAAGAAGTTGGTAAATTATATGAAAATATTATATCTCAAGTTTTACAAGATGTTAAACCATTATTTGAGGATCATGGTGTAGATGAAGAAACTTTACAAGAACTACAAAAATTATGGGAAAAGAAATTAGTTGATTCTAAAACAGTACCTAAATTTTCATGGCAAGATGATGAAGATTATGATTACGATGATGAAGAGGAAGAAGAACAACAAGATAATCAACAAAATAATGGCACTAATGAAAGTGAAACTAAAAAAGAAGAGAATGAACTCAATAATTTAACTACTGAAGATGAAATAAAAAGATTAGAAAGAATCAAAAAAGAACAAAAGAATTTGAAACAAACAGCTTTGTTAGATAATGAAGAAGTTAATTCTGATTTAGATGATTCTGATGATGATTACTTGAATACTGATGATGATATTGAAGATAATAACAATGAGGAAAATGGTAATATAATTTTATGTCAATATGAAAAAGTTGTAAGAGTTAAAAACAAATGGAAATGGGTTTTAAAAGATGGTGTTGTAAGCTGCAACGGTAAAGATTATTGTTTCAAAAAAGCTACTGGTGAAAGTGATTGGTAAATAATTAAAAAAATAAAAATAAATAAATACAAATACCAAAATTTTACAAATCATTTAATTGATAATAAAATGAAATGAACAGAATTTTAATGGAAAAAAAACACACAACTTAAATGATAAATCTATTGGATTTTTTAAAAAAAAAATTAAATAAAAAAATACTTATATATATATAATGCTCTACTTTTTTTTCCCTTTTTTTTTAAATTATAAAAAAAAAAAAAAATTTGTATATAAAGAAACTAATATTATAAAATATTTAATGCTGCTCATATTTGTTGCTTAACCAAAGTTTTTTAAATCCTAGTATACCAGAAATAAAACTAAAGAAAGCATATGAACCCTTTGGAACTCTTAAATTGAAAACATCTATGGAATCAGCAGCGAAATCACAACCTAATCTGTATAAGTCTAATTTAACTAAATCTAATTCCTTGTATAATTGATCCAATTCATGTAAGAAAGCTGCATCGTCATATTTGTTTATTAAGTTATCCTTATTTTCTAATAACATATCTCTCTTTATTTCTTTTTTCAAAATAAAATCATTCAATTCCTTGTATTCTACATATTTTGTCTTTAAAGAGTAGATAATTTGATAGTACCAACTTCTAGCATCATGCTTATCTAATTCATTCTTCAAAGATGCATTATTCCAAATTTTAAGTTTATGCAAGTATAATAAATCATCAACAACATTGTAGTAAAGTTCTAAAATTAATAAAAAATCAGATTCATTGAATTGAAAGAAATTCTTTGTCAAATCTTTTTTAGCTGAAATTTGTTTGTAAAGTTCAATAGAATTAAAGTAGGTCCAACCAAATCTTAAAGAATGTCTAAAGAAAGCCATTTGCTTAGCAGCATTAGCCAAAAAAGTGACAAACCCTTCACTTCCAAAAAATACAGTATTACTCTTGTTCAATTTTACCAATTGACTCTTAAAGATAGCTTCTGCTGGATCAAATGATAATCTAGGGAAATTCATTAGATCAAGACCTGTTTTTTTAGTTTGAAGGAATTTGTATGGGCTGTATTTGGACAAAGTTAAAGCAAATAATTCTAAGAAATATTTAATCAATTTAGCAATTTTATCTTTACCAGTAGTTGTCTTAAAAATTTTCAATAAAATTTGGAATCTTGTAAGTTGTCTCTGAATATTTGATGTAACGAGGTTATCAGAATTTTCTTCAGTGAAACTGTTATCTATATCAAACAAGGTTTTCTTGTTGCCATCTTGTTCTTCTTTAATATTTCTTTCATCTTCCTCTTTTTCATTCTCATTTACACTTTTTTGCGGAGAGTTAAATAATAATACATTTTTTGAAATAAATGGAGAGCTATTAGATTCATGATTATGATTTGATGAATTCATATCTTTATGACTTTTACCTTTTGGCATTATATTAGATTGTAATTATTATGATATGCCGTTCCTTGGTTTCTATCAAAAAAAGGAATCAAAATTAAAAAAAAAGAAGATAAAAAGATAAAAAAACAATAAAGATTTTTTGTTATTCAAAAATTTGACTCTTTATATATAATTCAAGAACTAATAGTTTCTACATTGAATATTTTTTTTTCCACATGTTTTTTTTTCTTATAAATATTTTAGGAATGTATTAGTCAAACTTATAGGATTAACTTTTTCGTGATATTTAGAGAAAAAAAAAAATAACTCCAATACAAACAAAAAATTCCGTCGCAAAAAAAAATATAATATTAATATGGTAGCGTCTTAATTAAGAAAATTAAAAAGGAAATTTTTTTTTTCTCTCTCTTTAAATATATATATATATATTTTTTATATTTTTTAAAAAAAAGCATGTTTCAATTTTGTGCTGTTTTATTTTTTTTATATGTCAAATTATCCATTTCAGGTAATTTATTTTTTGTTTATTAAATTTTTTCGTAAATAAAAATATTCTTGATTATAATTTTTTTTTGAAAGTCAAGCTTTTGAAACATTTTTTTTTTTATACCCTCATTTTTATGCAGTGTTTATCAACGTTTAGCTTGGTGGTTTTTATTATTATAATATATACTAAAAATAAATAAATAAATAATTAGGACAAAAACCAATCTTTGTTATAACGAAATATCAAAACGTTAATAGAAAAAATAAATAAATAAATAATTAAAACCATTTAAAATAATAAATAAACGGCTTGATTTATTTAAATAAATAAGATATTGAAACCAATAAATATTTCATATATCTATTATTTTAAAATTGCTATATATATATATATATATATATATATATAAATAATTATTTGCAAGGAATTTTAAAATTACTTGATTATAATTAATCCAAGAAAGAACTAATAATTTAATTGATCTTTTCTTAAGGGGTAAATAAAAAACACCAAACACTTTCTCCGTTAAATACAAAAGATATATTTAAAACTGATAGACATGAGTTTTAATAATAAAAACAACTTGAATCTTACTTTAGATGATAACAATAACAATGTTAGCTATTTAATGGAAGAGAATAAACAGCTAAGGCATGATATATCTTTACTGAAATCAGAATTATTGAAACATATTACTTTCAATGATTTAAATAAACTTTTAAAGGGTGATAACAATAAAAGTATTCCGTCTTTGATTTCATCTTCTGTATCTTCAAATAATAATAGTACTGATTCTGATTTTAACAATAGCACTGCAAATGTTAATTCAGCCTCAAATATTATTCAAAGCTATGGTAGTAGCATCACCAAAGTATCAACACCACCAGCAACAAAAACTAGCTTTTCAAATGTAATTCCTGATAACAACAACAATATTAAATCTGAAAGTCCTAAACCAACTACTTCCAAAAAATTAATTGTTTCACCTTCATCATTTGGTCTATCAACTATAATTACCAATTCTAACCCTCAACAAGATATTACTCCTGTAAGCACCACTAGTGAAGTATCTATTGTCCCTCCTAGATCCAGTAACAGAAAAAACAGTAGCAATGGGGTTAATAAAAAAACTTTATCTGCTACTCTAGATCTAAATCATTCTGACACTTCCTTGATGGAAGCCACTATAGAAGAAGATGAAGATATGAGTAGTAAAAATTATAATGATGAAATAACCAAAGAGGAAGACGATAATGAAGATGAAGATGAAGATGAAGAAGACTTCAATTTAATGTCCATAACTAATAAAAACACAAAAAGAAGTGTTCAAATGAAAAGCTTAAACAATAATAGACTAATATCACCATCCACTGAAACAAAAACCTCCAATTCTCCTAGACTTTTAAATGCTGAGTTAAATGATGAATCAAACTTCAATTATAAAGGTTCTAATGACAATAGTTTGATATCTGCAATCAATGATTCTGTTAATAATGGAAATATTTCTTCCCAATTCTTAAATGTTCCTAACTTGCAACATGATCTTGTCAAAGAAAAAAAATCATCCTCATCATTAATTAAAGAAAATGATAGAATTGTAGCTAATGAAACCAAAAACAACACAGAATTCTTTGATAGAAGTATAAAACCACCTAAATCACCTGTTCCAATCTCTAAATCTATTGAAAATAATGTAAATGATAACATTGATGGAAAGACAAAAGGTCATAATACCAACAACAAATCAGTATCTAGTAGCATTCAACTATCACCATCACCATCTATTCTAGGTACTCCGAAGTTATCACCTTCTCCTCAACTTTTGAAATCATTAACTCCAACTTTGAAACAAGATGAAAACCATAATAAACCAGCAACTTCAACAACATATACAACCTCAAGAATTCAAATTAAACATCAAAGTAGTAATGCTGATATGAAGAGTAACAATAGCAATAATAGTGGTGGTAGTAACACAGCCAAAAAGACTCAACAAACACCAACAAAGATTAAAATATTGGATGATTTGGATATGACTTATACTGATCCACAATCTCAAAGATCTTCAATTTATAATCAACAGCAAATTTTTTTGTTATCTCCAAGAAACCAATTATTATTATCACCAAGATCTGCTGCTAATAACAGACACAATGTCATATATGAAAACAAGCTTCATTCACCAATGAGAATGGAACCATTGGATATCTCAGAGATTGAAGAAGATTTGAAAACTTTTAATGATATTGAAAACACAGATTTGAATTTAGATATTGAAAATGTGAAGTTGATTAAAACTCCTGTAACTGAACCAATTAAACCTGTTGAAACACCACAAAAGAATGAATCCCTATTTGTTCAACCAAATGAATTAAAAACTATTGATATCGTTTTAGTAAGTTGTATTCATTTCTTAGATGATACCAAAGAATTAGGGTTTTTGTTTGAAGTTGTTGATAAGAGTAGTGGCAAGAAATTATATCAATTTAGAAAGAAATATGAACAAGTTTTGAGATTATTGTTGGTATTTCAAAAATTTACTGATATGTCTCTAGACCTTCCTTCTCAACAGAGCGATGAAGAAAATTGTATACCATTAAAGATTATAACAAGACACATAAACATATCCAATATATTTAGACATGCTTTGAAATTCTCTGTTGATTCTAATAATTTAACTTTGTTGATGAAACTGGCTGAATTTATTTCTACTAATATAAGTATAAACACTTTTGGTAAATCAAATTATCATTTTGATAAATTATTTAAAGAGGAAAATATCAAAGCTGAAAACTATTGTTTAATTAAAAGATACAAGACTTTGGGTACAAGCTCTAATTGGAAATGTAGATGTGTTGGTTTGATTGAAATTGACAAGAGCTATTACTTGAAATTCATGGATTTGAAAGAAAATGTTATTGAAAGTTTAAAAATTTCCAACAATACTATTTTAGAATTTTATGATAACAATGAACAAGATATGGAAAAATATGGTTGCTATAATGGGTTCTACATTTCTGAAAATGGGAAAAAATCAGGTATTTCAAGTAGCAAGAATAATAATAAATTTTATTTATCATTTGAAACTAAAAAGATTCGTGATGAATGGATTAAAAAAGTTTTTCAAATTGTCAAAACTTCAACACTGATATCTGAATCTGCACAACAACAAACATATTCCGATGTTCAATCAATAAAATCAGAGGAGTCTACAGAATCATCTTCTACAACTGCAGCTGCATCTTCCACAGCAACAATGACAAGAAGTGAATTGAAGAGAAATAGAATGAGATCACTATTTCCATTCAAACCAAAAGAGCAACAACACAACAACCATTCATACATGAATAATATGAGTTCTTCTGAAAATTTAACTGAGAGACAATCAATGGACATCCAGTCTGATTCTGATAATGATGAATTTGAGGATAAAGGTGGTGTATTTGGAAATCTACTTCATTTTACACTAATAAAATCTAAAAAGAACTATGAATCATACGACATTCCTACAGTAGTCTACAACTGTCTGCAAAGATTGTACATTGATAAACACCAATTGGATGAAGAAGGTATTTTCCGTATTTCAGGTTCTGCTTTAACCATCAAAAATTTGATAGAAAAATTTGACAGTGAATTTGATGTATCTTTGAAAGATGTTGATGTTCATGTTGTTACAGGCCTCTTAAAAACTTATTTAAGAATGCTTCCAGATGGGGGAGGTATTTTAGGATTTAATAGAGAAAAGAGCGTTGAAGAGTTTAAAAAAATCATTGATTTAGAATTACCTACTTTAAAAGTTTTACAAAAGTTTAAGGAAGTCTTATTGAATAGAGATATTGTAGATGAGGAACACTTTGGATTATGCTTTGCACTATTTGAACTTTTATGGCAAATTGTTGGAAGAAATTCTATTAATAAAATGAATTTAAGAAATATTGTTATTGTATTTGCACCAACTTTAGATTTATCAATAGATATTTTGGTTCATTTTATCAGAGATTTCAATTATTTGTTTAAGAAAGATGTTGTTTTGGATACTAATGTTTTAAGAGACAATTTACAACTAAGCATTCCTGGTATGTAATTGAAAATAAAAAAAGTAATAAAAAAAAAAACTCAACTATTTACATGCCTATGAATTTTTTTATAAATTTTTTTTTTAAATAAAATATTATTATTATAGAATATGTATATATATGTTTATGGTTAGGGTTTTTAAGTATTGTTTTCTCTCTTTTTTTAGTTCGTTAATAAATATATACAGAAAAGTTGTTTTTGCTTTTTTTTTTTTAAAAAAAAAGAAAGATTATTACAAAAAAATCTAAAATATAATTTGGATAATTAGTTCTTTTCTCTTTTTCTTAAAACATTCTCAATGAAAGCTTCACCAGCTTTATAAGAGGATCTTACTAATGGACCAGAAGCACAGTATAAGAAACCCATCTCTAAAGCTTTTTCTTTCCAATACTTGAATTTATCTGGATGAACATAATCAACAACTTGAATATGTCTCTTTGTAGGTCTCATATATTGACCAAATGTAACAACATCACAATTGATTTCTCTCAAATCTTTCAAAGTTTGTAAAACCTGTTCATCTGTCTCTCCAAGACCCAACATTAAAGAAGTCTTTGTGATCAAAGAAGGAACTGTCTTTTTAGCATGTTCCAAAACACTTAAGGATTGTCTATAAGTGGCTCTTCTATCTCTGACGAATGGAGTTAAAGCTTCAACAGTTTCTAAATTGTGTGCATAAGTGTCTAACCCAGATTTAGCCATGACCTCAACATGTTCCAAGTTACCCATGAAATCACCAGATAAAGTTTCCACGAGAGTTGATGGAGCTTTGGCTTTGATTTTTCTAACAGTTTCGGCCAAATGAGCAGCACCAGAATCAGCCAAATCATCTCTATCAACAGTTGTCAAAACAACATATCCTAATCCCCATCTTGAAATAGCTTCTGCAGTATTTTCTGGTTCCATTGGATCTGGTTTAGATGGTTTTCTACTTGTCTTGACAGAACAGAATCTACAACCTCTAGTACAAGTATCACCTAATAACATGATAGTGGCGGTTGTATGTGATTTACCTTTAGAACCACCCCAACATTCACCAATATTTGGACATTTGGCTTCTTCACAGACAGTAGATAATTTCAATTCCTTAACATCTTTTTTCAATTTTGTGTAATTGACACCCTTTGGAATGGAAACTTTTAACCATGGTGGTAGTTTTTTAATTTTTTCTAAATCTCTTTCAGCTTCTAAAACAGGATCGGAAATAGCGAAGTTTGCAGCATTACCGGAAACAAAATCTTGAAAAGAAGGACCTGGTTGAGTTAATCTTGTGGATCTTCTTCTTCTAGTAACATTTGGTTGCTCAGTAGCCATAGGTTCCATCTTTTCAGATTTACTGCTGGATGTAGCAGCAGAAGAATAAGATCTGGCTAATAAAGATATTTGCTTGATTGATGAAGAATTTATGATGTTATTCTTTGTGTTTAAAGATCTTGATAACATTTTTTTTTTGTATTTTAAATCTTTAATTTTATGGTGTGTGTTGTGATGATGAAAGGAGATCACTTGTATTATATATATTTTAATGAAAAAATGGATGAAAAAGTGAATACTGGTGTTTTTTTAAGTGTTAAATAAACTTTAATTGTAAGATGAACTTTTATATTAGTATATATATATATATATATATATATATATTTGCAACTTTTTTATTTTTTTTTTATTTTCTAAAATTTTTTTTTTTCAACTTCTCAATATATTTCTTTTTTTGATTTTTTTTCACATATTTTTTTTGGACCTAATTCAGGTTGTTGATTCCGTTTTTGGCAATCAAAAAGGAAGTTAATCACCGATATTTTTTTTAAATTCTTTTTTTCTTTAAACAAAATACATAATAAAATAAAAAAGCCAAATATATTATTTGATTAATTAAATATTTATATGAACCGATTGTAATAATTTTGTTGAATATATTAATATGAAGAAACATATAAAAAATATACTGTTAATTTTTAAAAAGTCCACTATTAAAAAAAAACACCACCTAAAATCTTATCTATAAATTGTTTTTAACAAAGTGGGGGGGGGGGTTTAATAGTCAAAAATCGGTACTAAAACTTCTGCTATTAATAATATTTAAAATACTTGAACTAAATATATAAAATTACGTAGTCAAATATTTCATTAATTTTTAATTTTTTCATTCATGTATACTTAATTTTCGTTTTTTTTCATTCTTTTTACTATTTTCATTAGTTGAACGAGCTATTTTAAAACCTAATTTATTATTAGATTGTACCGTAATTTTTGTTTTGTTAGGCGTATTTCCTAAAGGAATAAATACTTTAACTTCATCATTAATCCGTTTTAATGAAATCAAAGCATCAGGTCCTTCTTTGGACAAAAATTTGATTATGAAATATACATTCTCAGGCTTAATCTCTTTTGTTTTCAATAGCCTTGTATAAAAAAGCATTGATTGATATAAACGATCTTTTCTTTGAAAATATTGTAACTCTGTCAAGGGCGTCTTGTCATATCTAGCCATTAACTCCATAAAATCACTCAACATTTCATTAATCACACAATGCCAGTCAAGAAAAGAGTATTCAAGAGTCTTTGCACTACAATCGTTTTTATCATTTATTTCTGTAATTTCATTACAAGCATACCATAATCTAATATAACTATCATAAAGTTTATCTATTTTTTCTAAAGCATTATAAAGCGATAATAAATCATGGATATTATTTAAAGCAGAAGAATGCTCTTTATCTTGAAAAAATAATCTGACACCTAATTCATTAAGTAAATAAGGAACCATTTTGTTGCTTAAATCTAAAAGAATCTTTTTTTGATATTCAAACATATCTCCAGAGTTACATTCTTGAAATTTAGGAGGTAGTAATTTGAAACAGTTAATCCAATCTTCATCTGTCTTTGCATATGGTATATAAACTAATAATAATTTAGTATTAGAATTAATACTTTTTGTTTTATTTTGGAGTAAGTTTATAAATTTATTAAACCATTCTAGAGGATTACTTTTTTCATTAAATTTATTTTTTGGATTTAATTTTGAATCTCTGATGATTATAGATTCTTTATAAATTTCTAAATTTTTTTGTGCAGAAGTTAAATATTGAATAAGATAGTTTTTGTTATTGAGAACCATTATTAAATTATTAATACTATTTATTAGTATTAATTGGTTTTTATTATAAACATTATCTTTAAAAGACTTAATACTGTTGACTTTTAAAGATATGTCAGTTTTTTTTTATTATTACGTTTTTATAAGGGGAAAAAATAACAAATACTTTCACTACGCTACCATAAAGAAAGTTTTTCCGTTTAAAATCACATGATACATTTCAAGAAAAACACAATTATATTTCTTAAAAGAAAATTTTTATTTTTTGCTTTTTTTTCTTTTAATATTATTTTAATTGAAAAAAATAAAAAAAAAAACTTTAAAGAAAACCAAAAATAAAATATATAAACATACCATAATACTTATATATATAAAGTTAGGCTATCTACAGTTTCATTATTATTATTTTTCATTGTTTACATATAAACTATTCATATAATTACATCTCTTATTATGCTACATCCAACTAGACAACTACTTAGAGCCACTTGGAAAGGACCAAATATTGTTCCATTACCAATCAAGGAAGCCCTACAAATGAAGAAACCTATAAGAACACAAGCCAGAGCAGCTACTATTTTACCTCAATTCATAGGATTAGAATTTCAAATACATAATGGTAAAGAATATATACAAGTTAAGATCACTGAAGATATGGTTGGTCATAAACTAGGTGAATTTTCTCCAACTAGAAAACCATTCAAGTATACTCAAACCAAGAACAAATAGAGTTTTTACTTTGTTCATTTGTTATATATCTCAATATATATTCTTTCAATTTAAGAAACAAAAAAACTGTCCTGTCAAATAGTTATATAAACTAAGAAAAAAATCATTTAATAATATCAATTTTTTATAATTTTTTTTAAATATAAAAACATTTGAAAAAAAAAATTTTTTTTTTTTTTTTTCCCTCTTATATGTATATTTGTTTTTTTAACATAATGAAATTTTAATTAAAAAAGATTTAAACACCAACACCAAATATGTCAAAGGTGAATGGTACAAAAGCAGCTATGGCTGCTAATGCAACTAATATCAAACATCTATATCAGAAAAGTATTAATTTACCGTATACAAAATTTCAAATAAAGAATATATTAGGTGATAATTTTGGAGAATATAATGAAAAATTGATCAAAGAATCATCATTAGACCTGTATAATGAACAACTAGGAGAGTCAAGTACTAAACAAAATACTCTTAAAAGGGATGATTTTTTTATTTTACATGATGGTCCCCCTTTTGCTAATGGTGATATTCATCTGGGTCACGCTTTGAACAAGGTTCTCAAAGATATAATAAACAGATATAACCTTCTTTTCAAAAATAAATACATTCATTATAAACCAGGTTGGGATACTCATGGACTGCCTATCGAATTTAAGATTACTCAAATGATCAATAAATCAAAGGACAAATCTCAAAGATCTGTTTTAGGGGATACTGTCAAGTTGAGAGAAATGTGCAATGATTATGCTTTAGAACAAATAGAGATTCAAAAGAAAACTTTTAAAAACTTATCTATTATGACAGACTTGGATAATAACTACAAGACTTTAGATCCAAGTTACGAGATTGGTGAATTAGAAAACTGGTTGAAATTATTTGAAAATGGACTAGTTCAAAGATTGGAAAAACCTACTTATTGGTCTATTGAAAACAGAACATCTTTGGCTGAGGCTGAACTAGAATATAATCAGAATCATGTAAGTAAAACTTGTCATGTAAAATTCCCAATTGTTAGTGAGGGACCTTTAAAAGGAATGAATTTATTAATTTGGACCACAACTCCCTGGACACTTTTAGCTAACAAGGCTATTTGTTACAATCCAGAATTAAAGTATATAATTGTAGAAAATAAGGATAACAAGAATGAAAAATTAATTGTTGAAGAGACACTTTTTAACAACAAAAGTATTCCAAATATGGAAAATTATGAACAAGTTGATCCTGAAATTAAAGTTAACTTGGAAAATGTTCTGTATACTAACCGAATGTTTAAAAAGTTTTTAACTTTTCCAGTGTTATCTGGTGACCATGTTACAAACTCTCAAGGTACCGGTTTAGTTCACACTGCCCCATCTCATGGTTTAGATGATTTTAATATTGGTAGAAAACATAATTTAGAACTTTCTACACCTGTAAATTTCAAAGGTCAATACAATATAGATGATGAAAAGACTTGGGCATACAATTTGAAGTTTGAGAAAAAAAATGTAAAAGTTTTAGATAAAGATACAACAAAGACAATTCTTGAATTTTTGCAAACAAATAATATGTTGCATGATACAAGTGACTACACTCATTCCTACCCGTATGACTGGAGATCCAAAAAACCTATTATTGTTTTGACAACACCACAATTCTTTATTGATCTTACAACAGTCAAACCTAAAGCATTAGATGCAATTGCTTCCACGATGGAAAACAAGAATTCTCCAACTGTTCAATTCAAACCAGAGACAGGTAGAGTCAGATTGGCTTCTTTTATTGAAAAGAGAAAGGAATGGTGTATCTCCCGTCAAAGAACATGGGGTGTTCCTATTCCTTATTTTATTTCCGAACAAGGAGAAACATATATGACACCAAGAAGTATCAAATTCATAATTGAAAGAATCAAAAAAGTTGGTATCAACAAATGGTTTGAGACAAGTGCTGAAACAAATAGTGATGATGAGGTTTGGAGTTGGTTAGATGCAGAAAGTCAAAAAGAGATGATGTCTATTGGAAGTGGTTGGAGAAAGGGTAAAGACACTTTGGATGTATGGTTTGATTCAGGCTCATCTTGGCGTGTTATTCAAAACGATTTTGCTAGATTTACCAAAGAAGAGAAAGAGACAGGAAGTGTTGTCGCAGATTTGTATTTGGAAGGTAGTGATCAACATAGAGGATGGTTCCAATCTTCTTTACTTTCCAAGATTGCAGCATTGAATGAAAAACCACCATACAAGAAAGTTTTGACTCATGGTTTCACTTTGGATTCTAAAGGAGCTAAAATGTCTAAATCATTAGGTAATGTCATCACACCTATGGAAGTTATTCTAGGAAACAAGCAAAAACAATTACCATCCTTGGATATTGATGGGTTAAGATTATTGGTTGCCAATTCACTATATTCAAATGATATTTCAATTGGAAAAGAGACCTTGAATATCAACCATGATTTGTTCAAAAAAATTAGAAGTTTCTTGAAATTCTTGATGGGTAATTTGCAAAAATTTGACCATAATGATATTTTACCTGTAAATGAATTATCTGAGTTAGATAGATACATATTAAATAAAATTCAAACTGATTTCGATCAAGTCAGTGGACATTTTGAGGAATATGATTTTACTAAAATTATCAGTATTGTTAACTCTTTTATTTCCAATGAAATGAATGGTGTCTTTTTAGAAGCTAGTAGAGATGAATTGTATTGCGGGGATGAAATGGATTCTTTTAGAAGAAAACAATTGTTGTCTACAAGTTTTTATATCTTGGATTACTGTAGATATATACTAGCGCCAATCATGCCAATAACAGCACAAGAAATATGGAATTTTAATTATAAACCATATAAACTAGAAGAACAAAATAACAAGAATT
>LXPE01000010.1:105548-122164 GCA_001664025.1 Hanseniaspora valbyensis NRRL Y-1626
TGCTGCTAGTGAAATACAAATGAGAGTATATCCATCAACAGAAAAAGATTGTAATAGATGCTGGAAGAGAATTGTTCCAAAAGAAAGTGAAAAAGATATTTGTGAAAGATGTGAAAAAGTTTTGGAAAATAAAATATAATATTAAAAAGAAATGAAAAAAAGAATAATAGTTTCCTATTTTATTCCTTTCAATTACATGTAAATAAATATTAAAAAATTTTAATTAATCAAAATAATTAAATAAATAAATAATTAATTAAATAGACGGAAAAGATGTTTTTTATGTTTTCAATTTTACGGATAACCGTTTTCCGTCTGTTTAATGTCTCCACAAAACAGAAAAAAAAACGGATAAAATTTTTTTAAGAAAAAAAAAAATAAAAAAACATAAATTTTACTCTAATCCCCTTCAATTTTAAACATATGAATAAAAAATATATAAACTCAAACAAATATTATAAAAAAAATATTAAAAAGAAAAAAAATAACAAATATATATATAATCATTATTAAAGATAATAAGAAATCAACTTAAAAGAACCAAAAACTTTAATCTATATATATATATATATATACAAAAATGTCTAGTTTCACACATCCAACAGTTCTTATCATTGGGGGAACAGCCGGAACAGGTAAATCCACCATTGGTGAATCACTAATAAACCTATTAAGATTGAAATATCCAAACTCACAATTTATGGAGGGAGACAGACTTCATCCACAAGCTAATATCGACAAGATGTCCCAAGGGATCCCTTTGAAAGATGAAGATAGGTGGGGCTGGTTGGAGAGTATATCCAAAGAATCCACCAAATCAGCATCTCAAAACGATGGTCTTTGCATCATAACATGTTCCTCTTTGAAGTTGAAATATAGACAGTTTATTGCAGCCAAATCTCCGGAGACAAGTTTTTTCTTTATAATGATTTATGCTTCTCCAAAAGAGATTCTTATGAGATTGACAAGAAGAGAGGGACATTTCATGAAGGCAAATATGCTAGATTCACAGTTCCAGGATTTGGAACTTCCTCTAAGCAATGCTATTGAACCAAACAGTAGAATAATAACCGTGGATGGTCGGTTGGAAAACCATGTTTTGTTAGAGACTTTTGATCTTTCCTTTGAGTTGTTAAGAGGAAGAAGTTTAAGAGTACAAATTTTGGAAATCTTTCAGTTGTATAAAGGAGATAGAAATCCTTGTTCCAGAGATGAAAATTTCAATAATGGATTGCCTTTAGAATTGATAATTAATGAGTTGAGTTGGGTTCATATTGCGACATTAAAAAATGAGTTGCATAATCTTGTATCTGAAGGCTTTTTGGAAGAAATAAGTGAAGGATCTGCTTTCAGATTGCAATAAAGAAATTGAGAGAAGAAGAAGAAGAAATGAGAAAAAAAAGCAATTAAAAAAAAAAAAAACAACAACAACAACATTGAATTATAATGATATATGTAATTTTAATGTTTTTTTTTTCTTTTTTGTTTTTTTTTTTTAAATTTTATATTTATATAAGCTCTTTTTATTATAATTATTATTGATATTATCATTGATCTTATTTACATGATTCTATGAGTTTATATTTTTTATTTATCTATTTTCCTTTTCACATAGTAGAATCTTCCATTAGCATATCCATATTGCTATCAAAATCATCACTTTTAAATTTATTCAAGAAAAAATTGATGTTATCATTCAATTTAGATGCTTCAAACGCCTCGTTTTCGAGGCCTAAATCAAAAAAAGAGAAATCATGTCCATTATTATTATTAGTATTATTTTGTTCGCTGATTTGTTCAAAGCCACTTTTGAAATTCAAATAGTTTGTTTGTTGGTTATCAAATAGGTTGTTTGATTGGGAGACTGTTGATCCTGTTGAGGAAAGAGTCTTCATGGTGTTTTCTCTAGTGTTTACTAGAGTGTTGATTTGTTGGTGCTGAAGTAAATTGTTGCCACTTTTAGAAGACATATTTTTATAAAATTGGTCCATCAAGTTTTCATAACTCAACTTATTTTGTTGAAAATAAGGGTTATTAAGGTTATTATTATTATTATTGGTAATTCCATTGAAGTTCATGAAATTATCTGGGTCTTCCTTTTCTAATATTTCTTGTTGTTGTTGAGTAGAAAAAGGAAGATTATTAAAATTTGTTCTTCTTTCTAAAATCTCATCAATTTCATAATCCTCTAATTTTCTACATATCCCCAATCTTCCACCTTTAAGGGTTTTATTACTGTTTTGATCTTGTGAGTCTCGAAGAAATTGCTCCGCTTTTGCAACTCTTGAGATGAAATATTCCATTATTTCTGAATTACCTCTCTCCCAAGGGTTTAAAGACATGATACCATGTAATTTGACACCAGCTAAAGGATCATTAGCAAAATCTGTCAAATTATTATAATTATGTTTATAATTTTCTCCCATAGCTTCAGTACCAATAAGTAATTCAAGCATATCATCAGACAAATCTAAGATTTTGGATAAAACTTTTTTGTTATTGATGAAATGAGAGAAAGTAGCATCTGATGGAGTAGCTTTTAACCAAGGGTTTCTAGTGGTTAAAAGGTTCATAAGAATAATACTTAGAGACCAAACATCTCCAGCAGTTGTTGGGTATTGGTTTAGATTACTTAGAGACATCATGACTTTCAAACGATCATTAACTTTACAGTTCAAAACACAATCTCTTATAATCTCACCAGAACCAGAGACTCTTTCAGGAGCCATATAATAACTACTTCCAACACAAGTGTCCATATTCAAAAAAAGTTTATCTGTAGCCAAACCAAAATCACAAAGTTTAACATTATCATTAGAGTCAAGTAAAATATTTTCCGGTTTGATATCACAGTGGTAGATATCAATATCGGCTAATTTTTTAAGAAGACCAGCTAATTGAATGAAAGCTTTTTTGATTAGTAAAGGGTTATGAGCAAAATGTTGTTCATCAACGATAGAAGTGAAAAGATCCATTGGGAAGTACTCCATGACAGTGAAGATAGCAATGGAGGATTCAAGGATCTCAAAAATTTTGACAACATTTGATAAATGATTACTTCTCAAATGTAAGATGATTTCTTTATAGTAATTATTTTCACTACTCAATTGTTCCAAAGGCATATTCATTAAAGAATCTAGATTGATAGAAGGTAGAAAAACTTTATTAGCATAAGATTTGAAGAAATGGTATAATTGTTGTTGTAAAACATTAGATTTTTTGACATTACTAGCTTTACTATTAGCATTGTTTGGATTCATTTGTAGCATATCTTTAGGCAAGGTTTGTTGTTTAAGAATAGCTTTAACAGCAAATTCTTTATTAGTAGTGAGATCAACACAATGGTAAACTAAACCAAAAGCACCAGATCCAACCTGTTTAGTAATTTTATAATTATTAATTTGAGCATTAATCAACATTTTTTTCTTTCTATATTATTTTTTTTTTTTTGTGGGGGGAAAGTTTGTATTACAATATATATATATATCAAAGAATATATATATATATATATTTACTATAATATCCGTTATTAATATCTTTCTTGGTTATATATTTTAATAAATCTTTAATAAAATATTATAAAAACATAGAAAAAGTTAAATAAATTTTTATAAAACTTTATATCAAATATTAAAAGTTTGTAAATGTTTATATTATCTATTCTAGAATGTAAAGACAAAATGTCAATTATATATATATATATATATATATAATTAAGAGAGAAGATTAACTTTATCAAAATTAATAATAAGTATATATATATATTTTTTTTTCCTTTAAAAAAAAAGAAAAAGAAAAAGAAAAGGCTTCTCCTCTTTAATATTTTTTTCTCAATAGAAAAAAAAAAAAAATACTATGGATGAATGATTTCGTTTACTAAAAAAAATAAAAAAAAAAAAAGGGGATTTTTTTTAAATTTTTTTTCTCACTCTCATTTTTTCGTTGAATAATAAAAAAAAAACAAAAAAAAAAAAAGAGAGAGAGAGAGAGAGTGAGAAGAATATATTATATTATATTTTATTATTTTTTTGATTACACATGCTCCCTTTTATTTTTTTTTTAGAAGAGCTCTTTTTGTGTAAATATGACTTTATATAAAAAAAAAAAACACATGATGCATCATATATATATTGTGTATTCTCATATAAAAAGAAAATCAAACATAAAAACATATCTCATATATATATATATATATATATATATTTAAATAAATACGTTTTATCAAATATTAATAATAATAATAATATATTTATATAAAAGTAAATAACATAGTATATTAATATAATAATATATAGTATCTATATTTACATTAATATATACGTATAACTTAATAGTTTTAAAAAAAAAAACCCTCAATTATTTAAATTAGAACTTTAACATTATATATATATATATATTCTTTTTCATATTATTATTATTATTGTTAAAGAAAAATGTTTTTTTTATTAATCGGATATTAGAGGATCTATATAAAATACGGACAAAAAATATAAAATAACACCCTTATTTTTTTTTTTTTTTACTAATGAAACAAAAATATATATATATATATATTTTATATTAAATCGCACCACTTTTTATTATTATTATTAATATATATATAACGTTCAAACACGTACACAAATAAATTTTAATGATGAAACACTCACATGGGGAAAAAAAAACGGTTAATAAATAATCGTTTATAAAAAATATATAAAAAAAAAAAAAAAAATACATATATATATATAGGACATTTAATTTCGTAGCTCATATATTCTTTAATAAAAAATATAATACATGTCACATGATACATTACACATACACACACATATATTTATACATATATCATGCTATATAACAACTAATAATAATATTTGATAATTAAAGATAAAAGTAATATATATATATATATTTATAAACACATCTAACTTCTTATAATCTTTCAATGATAACACTGGATGCACCACCACCACCGTTACAGATAGCAGCTAAACCTTTATCACCTACTTTACCTTCTTGTTGCAAGACAGACAATAAAGTGACAATGACTCTGGCTCCAGAACATCCTAATGGATGTCCAATAGCTACTGCTCCACCATAAACATTTACTTTTTCTTTTGGTAAATTCAAAATCTTAGTATTAGCTACACCAACAACAGCAAAGGCTTCATTGAATTCAAAGTAAGAAATATCATCTAAAGTTACTCCTGCATGTTTAGCAGCTTTTGGTGCTGCTAAAGATGGAGCCCATGTGAAGTCACATGGAGCATGGGCTGCTTCACCCCAACCGGAAACTTTAGCTAATGGAGTCAAGTTCAATTCTTTCAATTTAGATTCAGAAACTAAAATCAAACAACAACCACCATCATTGATTGGAGATGCATTAGCTGGGGTTATAGTACCATTTTCTTTTTTGAAACAGGTTCTTGCAGACTTCAATTTCTCAACATTCAATCTGAATGGTTCCTCATCTTTATCGACAATAGTATCTTTCTTTCCTCTGAAACCTTTAATGGTTACTGGAGCGATTTCATTAGCAAATTTACCGGCAGCATGGGCTTGTTGAGCCTTTTGATAAGATTTGATAGCAAAATCATCTTGTTCCTCTCTACTGATTTCATAATCAACAGCACATTTTTCAGCATGGACTCCCATAGCTTCATTGTCATAAGCATCATTCAAACCATCTCTTTGGATACCATCAACTACAGTTTTTTCACCAAATCTAAAACCGGCTCTTCCTTGTGGTAAATAGTATGGAGCATTAGTCATTGATTCACAACCACCAACAACAACAATGTCAGAGTTTCCCAACATGATGGAGGAGGCACCATTGATCAAAGCTTTCATTCCTGAAGCACACACTTTGTTGACAGTTGATGCGACAATATGAGAACCTAATCCAGACTTCAAAGCTACTTGTCTGGCTGGATTTTGACCAACATTTGCTGAAATAACATTACCAAAAACAATTTCATCAACATCTGTCAATGGGTTTATTTGTGGGACTTTGGCTAAAGCTGCTTTGACAGCTGTGGATCCTAATTCAACAGCTTCTACTGAAGCTAAAGTTCCTTGAAATGAACCAATTGGGGTTCTAGCAGTAGAAACAATATATACTGGTGGCAAATTAGACATTTTTATTCCAAAATATAAATATACAAGAATGTATGAATATTTATCTTATGGTTTTTTTTTTATAGAAACAGACTTTCTAATTTCTTTTAACCTATTTATTTAAATCTAAAAACTTACTCATATATATATATATATATATATGTAGTGATGTATTTATAAGGTTTGAACATAATTAACAACAACATGTAATATATAAAAAAAAAGGTAAAAAAAAAAAAAATTTTTTTTTTGTTTAAAATTTTTTTTCTAGCGTGATTTGTATGTGTGTATTTTGTAAACGACCGATAAAATACAGTCCTATTGGTAAATGATGTTTTATTATTATTATTTTTTTATTCACTTCGTTTATAAAAAAAAATAATATATTGAACATAAAATTTTCAACAAAGTTAAAAATAATTATGTATGCTTTTTGCTGTTTACGTGCATTATTACTATATTAGGAAATTACTTACATACATAAAATCAACAAGTATATATATATATACGATTTATTCAACTTTTCTTTATTTCAAAGGTTGGTCTGGATAAACAGGTTTCTTTACTTTGTTTGTTTTTTCAAATTGTGATAATATCAGTCTTAATGTATGCACAACCCATAAAGAACAACCTCCATATTGGTCAATGATCTCTTGACACTTATCCAATGGCCATTCCTTGTTTGAGGTTAATGAATCATGTTCTGTTGATATGATTGCAATGTTTCTTGTTGAAGGAATTCTAATCATTTGTGTTTCAATATTCTTCCATCCAACATACTCCCCGACTCTAACAACTTGGTCCACTAATGATGCATATGTGGATTTCCCATCCCCACTATTACTGCTACTCTTCACAGCAACACTTTTTTCATCACTCTTTGTATAAAATCTTTTCTTCTTACCATTGAAATCATGAGAACAACAAGGTAAAACCATGAATGGATAACCTAATAAAGGAATCCAACACGTTAGTTCATCAGAATGGTTTCCTATTATAAATGTAATCTTTTTATTATCTTCTTCTTGTTTCCAGTCACATGTATTAATTTTATCACTTTCTTCTAAATCCTTCTTTGTATATCTTATCATTGAATTTGGAGAGATTGGATCATAGTTTTTGTTTGGAACTAAATATTCCTCTTTGTTTAAACAAATCTTTGGTACAATCAATTGACACTTCAACTTATCCTTAACATTCTCTGGATATAGTATATCAGATTTCCATGATTTCCTTTCTCTAGCGTCAATACCCTCACCTGAAATCCCCTCCATGATCAAAACATAAATCAACGTTCCATTCCCACATCCTAAATCTTTAAACTCAAATTTGGAACTATCATAAACAACATCCTTCCCATATTTTAAAAGCCAAAGTTCAATCAAAAAAGCCGCCACAGCAATCTCTTCAAACACATGCTTTTGTGGGTCAGTACTCTCACACCAATTCTCAAACAAAAACTTCCCATACATTTGTTTCAAAAGCAAGTATCTATCTTGAAACTTCACTTTAGGAACAACTTTATCATGCTGAGATTGCTTCACATAACCAGTCTTGCAACCAATACTGTGTTTGACAGCTGTCTCCAACAGTTTTTTGGATGTTCTTATAAGTCTACTGACAGGATCATTGAACTCTGCAGCCACTTGCTCACTGTTCAATGGAAGGTATAAACAAGAAATTTTCTTAGGTGTATAATTGATCCCAACAGATTTGACATTTGGGATATAAAAGGGTCTCTTTGACGATTCTGAATCAAGACTTAAATTGAAAAAATTTTCAGTAGTGTGTGGCTCAATATGTGGAGTGTATTGGATCAAAATGTCGTCTGGATTCTCTTTGTTTTCAAGAATTAAACATGTTTGGTTTATAACCTCATCTTTGAATGGATTTCTTGGGAACATTCTTCTGACATAACCTTTCACTAAGTTGTAATTATCAGGTATTAGTTCTAGTCTCATCTCAATATCTTTTATATTCATTGTTATATATTCCTCATGAATTGGTTGGTTTATAAGCTCATCATTCAATTTAGGTTTCTCCATATCTGGACTCAATTCAGATAGAATATCAGCTCTCAAAATAATTGTACTGTTGATGTTTGGCAATTGAATCACATGATCCATTGCTTGGATAAAATGGTTTTTATTAAATGGAAGATTCACTTTATCTTCATAATTGCTCATAGCTTCATAAACTGACAAAAACTGATTTGAATTACCAGTGAATTGAAACATATGCTGGAATTTTACAGATTTAAATTCAGAAGGTAAATTTTGCTTGCCACTCATTTTATCAATAAAAAAAAAAAATAAAGTTGTGTATGTATATGTATGTAAATATATTTCTCTTGGTTTTTACAAATTTAAACAAAGTTTAATAATTTTTTTTAAAACTGATGGATATATATATATGTATATATACAAATTTAAAAATGAAAAGAGAGCGAAAATTTTTTTTTTTTTGTTTCTTTTCTTTTTTCTTTTTTTTTTTTGTTGCGGATATAAATAATTCGTGACTAATACTTTCAACAAATAAATAAACGAAAAAAAAACAAAAAATATGAACAAGGTTATCTACCCGGACTTTTTCTAATAAATAACTATATATTTTTGTTTAATTAAAAAAAAAAAAGACAAATCAATTATATTTCCTAAAAAGGAAAAAATTGTTAAACACCTGTAAAAAAAAAAAATAACTATAAAAGTTTTTTTACTCTCTTTGCTCTCTCTCCCCCCTTTGTTTAGAAGTAACGAAGAAAAAAAAAAAAGACCACATATACAAAGCAAGTAAAAAAAATATATACTTATTAATTAAAAAAAAAATAAATAAAAATCACCAAAATATATAAATATATAAATATAAAGTATTATTGGTGATTAGTAATTTTTTTTCTTAAATATATAATAAATATTAAAAAAAATTATATTAAGAATTACCAAAAAACATCAATTGCTACTTTTATTTATTATAAAGATCAATCACATATACATATTCTTTCTTTGTTATATTTGAAACAAACTTTCATTCCCTCCATAATTAACAATTGCCTTCATTTTTCATACTGTTTTTGTTTTGTTTTTATAACATTTTAGGACTAGACTCCTCTCCTTCGTTTTTTTTTTTTAACCCGGAAGAATTAAAATTATATAAACAAAACAAAATAAAAATTTTTTTTTTTTTTAATACCTTGGAAAAAGTTTTATAAATAGAAATTGTTTGAATCTTTCATATAATCCGGGAAAGAAAAAAAAAACACTCTCTGGAAAATTCTCATCAACATTCATCATATAGTAAAAAAAAAAAAACAAAAAAATTTTATACTGTTAAATATATTTATTTTAACATTAAAAAATATAATTTAGATTAGATTAATTAAACCAATGGCTACAAATATTTTAACTATTGGAGATCACTCCTTTATCAGTTTATACAACTGGGCTTTAATTAACAATACAGATAATAATGTTCACACTATTTTCCATTATTCTAAAAGCCACGCCAAAAGTAATAACAACAACGCCAAAAATGATAATAATATTAAAAATAATAACGATGATGGTCTCATTTTAGTTAAATTAAATGATTTATTGATTAAATCTAATGAAAAAAATAAAATTACAAAAATAGACTCTTTAAAATATTTAAAATTATCAACCATAAATCTTGATCTTATTATCATATACTGTAAATCTTTAGAAGATTATAGTGAAACTTTAGCTAAGTTGATAGATTTGGATTTATTACTACCTACAAAGACTAAAATTATAATTGAAAATACCGGAAGTATACCACTAAACAATTTTGTGAACCTTTCATTACTTGAAAATTTACAAGGTAATATTGATATTTATTATTCATTAAATAAAGTAAACTTTAGACCTATCCTTGATGAACAAAACAACAAAATCAGTTATGCATTAAAAACAAGTAATGACAATCAAATTCAATTAGCTCATTTGATAAATAGTAATAGCAATAGTAACAAAAACCCTTCTTGTAATAAAGAAATGATGAAATTTATGAGTAAAATTTTCAAACCATATCAAATTGATTTTGTTTATGTTGAAGATTCTTCTAAAGCTTTTAATGAGATTTGGAAACATAGTGTTTATTCCATTGTAATTCAGCCTTTAATGATCATCTTTGAATTAGATTCATTTAAAAAATTGGAGAAATTCATTCTTTGTAAACCTTTATTAAAAGGTCTTTACAATGAATTGATCAAAATTTATAGTTTACAAACAAATTTAGAAGATGCTGATTTGAAAAATTTGAAAACTTACTTCAAATGGCTTTTTGCAAAAGAAGATTCTTTAATTTCTTTAGATTTGATTGAATTTAAGTACAACTTTGAAAACAGTTTTGATTTAAACATTCTATATCCAATCCTTTTAGCTGATGATTTGAAAATCAAGATTCCTTACTTGGAATTTTTATATTCTATCTTACAACAATTTAACAATTATAGATTTAATAAAAGTAATAATTTTATCTCCAAACATAAATATACTTCTCAATTGGAACAACTCACAATTAAGTTGGGTAAACTAGAGGAACAGTTGAACAGTAAAGTCAATGTCTTGGCAGAAAAACTTCAAGTTTCTGAAACGGATAATGGTGCATTGAATCAAAGAAATGAAAATTTGAATAATGAAAATGACTCCTTAAAACACCAACTTGAAATCCAGGTTTCTGATTTACAAAAAAGATTACAAGAAGAAGAAATGTTGAAAAATGATTTTTTGGAACAATTGACTAAATCGAAAATAAACCAAACTAATAGAAAAAGCTATACTGCTGTTGTTGGTGCTGTTGCTTCTGGAGCTGCTGCTGGTAACTCTGCCACTAATACATACATGTCTAGTGGAGATGATGAAGATTACGTGGATGCAAGAGAAAGTATTGCTAGAAAATCACAATTAATTCAAATTACTAATCTTGAAAACAATAATGATGATTTTAATGAACCAACTACTCCTGTTGTTGAAAATTTAAAGAATAGTAGATCTATTCAAGGTGTTAATGCTCAATTTTCATCTCCAAGAAGCAACACTGAAGCTGGTTTGAAAGCTTTGAAAGATATTCAATTGTTTTCAGAGTATGCTATTTATTATGGATCTCCGGATAAACCAGCCACTACAACTCCTACCAATGGCACAAACAGTACAGATACTGCTGTTAATGAAAAAGATACAAGTATGGAACCACAATATGACTCTAAAGATGTGGAAGAAGAAGAAGGAAGAGGAGAAGACTATGATGACAACACTATTGAAAATGATAATGATATATCTATGGAAAGTTTGAAGCAAAAACAACTTGAACTTCAAAAGAGAGAATTGTTATTAGAACAAAGGGAAAGAATGTTAATGGGTGGAAATGGTGGTAGTATGATTCATCCTCCACCTCCTCCAAAACAACAGTTCCCACCTATTCCAAGAAAGGCTTCTGTTGGTACTTTCAATAAACAAATTCAACTTCCTACTGCAATGAGAATGAGTTATATGCAACAGCAACAAGGACCTGTATATGATGTAAATGGAAATATTATTATGCAAAACTCAGCTCCTATTACACCAACAGGAACTGCCCCATTCAATCCAAACTACCAACAAAAACCATACATTCAAAAACAACAACAACAGCAGCAACAAATGTATTTCCCACCACCTGGAAGTAATCAACAATATAACATTGTTCCTCCTCAAATGCAAGGTAGATCTGTAAGTCAACCAATAACTGGTTCTGGTCATAGAATATTGTCTAATGGCAGTGGCAATCAATTACACATGCAACCACAACAACAACAGCAACAGCAACAACAACAGCAACAGCAACAGCAACAACAACAACCTGTTCCACAAGCTCATCATCCACAGTATATCAAAACATCAAGAAAGAATAGATCTTCTGTGATGATCCCATCTGCAGCTAAAATGAATCAAAATTCAAATTATGATATATTAAACGTTAACACCCAAAACAGTTCAGAAGTGTTACCTGTTCAAACTACTCAAGTTTTTGATGATTTTGGGACATATAACAATAACCCTAATATGCATAGAAACAGCAGTGTAGGTCAAGAAGGATATATGCCAATGATGATAAACAATGGAAGTCAAAGAGCTTTAAAGACAAAACCATCCTTCCATAGTATCAGCAAGAAACCATCATTCCATAATATTAATAGTGGTAGTGGAAGTAACATTCTACCACCTGGTTTCACTAATACTGCTGATTTAGGTAATGGTAATGGAAGTAGTACTTCTCTTGCAACACATAGTATTTCTCCACAAACAGCAGTCTGTGGTGGAGCAAATATGAAAACCGCCAATGGTAGTAGTACCGCATTAACAGGAAATATTATAGAAGAGGATGAGAATGCAAAGTCAGTTCTTGAAGCTTTATCAATTAAACATGAAAAGGAACATGAACATGAAGAAGAAGAAGAAAAAGAATACTTTAATAATGATATTAATAGTGATGAATTTAAGTTAAACACTATTAAATCAGAAGTTGAAAATAAACTTGATGAGCTAGCTTCTCTAGCTGATGTCAAACATGAAGATATACATAACAAAAAACATAAGAAATTGAGTAAGCTTTTTGGAAGACGTAAAGCATCAGATTAGTAAAGAATATAGTCTTTTTTTAAAATATATATATATATATATATATAAACCTGATTTTTGATAAAAAATGGGGGGGGGGGTTTTTTTTTTACTTTCTTTCTGTATATAGAGATGAGCTTTTAAACTCCGAGGGTAATAAATTTTTTTTTCTTCTTCTTCTCTGTTTTTATGAAAAAAAAAATTTTTTTTTTTTTTTTTCTTCACATATATTCAATTTATTTCAGTTAGTTTTAAACGTATGTAATAAGAATCCAAAGAAAGACCAAAATCTTTTAATATAAACCAATACATCTAACCAAAATATGCCTGTTGATCCAGCTAAATTAGCTAAATTGAAAAAACTTTCTTCTAAAAACAAAACCGTTAAAGTTGGTGGTAAGAGAATCAACAAGAAACCAACAACCTCAGCAACAACATCTGCTTCATTAGTAGAGAGTGAAAAGATCATGAATATTATGAAAGCCAAAAATGGTCACAGTTTACCAGATGTACAAGAAATAAATTTTTTCTGTGATGATGGTGAAATTTTACATTTTGAAAACACTCTTATCTCCAAACCTACAGTCACTCAATCTGAAGAAGGTACTGTCACAGCTATAACCAATGCCAAGTATCAATCCAAGACAGTCACTGAATTGCTTCCTGGAATTTTGAAGCAAGTTGGTGTTCAAAACATGGGTTTGTTAGAGAAAGCTACTAAAGAATTGATGAAGAGATTTGAAGCTACTAATTTGAAAGAGAGCAAGCAAAAAAAAAGTTTGACTGAAGATGATGACATTCCATTCATTGAAGAAGGCAAGACTTTTTAATCAAATAAAATAATTAATTATATATATATAAAGCAATAAAAAATATTATGAATACAAAAGGGGTTTTTTTTTATTTATGTTATATATATGTTTTTTTCTATTGTTGAAAGAAAGACAAGTTAAGTTATATATGTTTATAGAAAATAACAGGGAATTAGATAACAAGAAATGATAATTTTAATATTGCTTATGAATCCAATTCTCTTTCCATGACAACCTCTGATGGAGGTCTGTCCGGCATAACACCATTATTATCTTCAATAAGTTTTCTTCTATTTCTATCACAAGTCTTTGTTCCAAGATGTCTCTTCATAGCATCAGTTCTAGCAAACCCTTTATAACACTTAGGACAAACATTTTTTCCACCATTCATTATAACATGCTGTTTTTTGTGCATTTTAAAAGTATGGGGATTATTGAAAATTTTTGGACATAAATCACATTCTTTATAGAAATTAGCACTAACTTGATCTTCTTCTGTTTCTTGTTGTTGCTGAAGTTGTTGTTGTTGTTGTTGAACTTTTGGAGTTTTTTCTTTAATATTATTGTTTGTTGCAATTGTTTGCGGAGAGGAGGAGAAATGTGTTGCAGAAAGTTCTGTCTTTTTATTAAGTTTATCAGAAGAATTATTTTTAATTGTATTGTTAGAAATATGTACAATATTAGTGTTTTTATCATTTCCGTTAAAAGTGACGAGATTTGTGTCTATAGTTGAATTGCTTCTGTTCTTTTTATCATTGTTACTTCTAATAGATACTGCTCTGTTTGCGAGTCTGTTTAATAACTCAAAAAATACTTTATCCACAACTTGTTTAGATTTTACAAAGGATTTCTTGTTTTTAATATACAAAATAGTCTTGTGCAATTCCTTTGAATTATCATCAAATTTATAGCTTTTAGTCACAAGACCAGTAGAGGGAGATTTGGAAATAGTATTATGAGTGTCTACAGATTTACTTCTTATAGAAGATATATTGTTGATTGATCCACCATTTGCAGACACTGGTGAATTCATTAATCTCAAGGGAGTATGCTCATTACTTATTAATCCTTGAGTTATATTGTTTGAATTGACACTATAACTGTTGTTGTTGTTATTATTATTTTTATTGTTATTATTACTATTATTGTTACTGTTGCTAAACATCATGTTAAAAGGAGATGCAATACTTCCACTCATTGGTGAGTGAATAGAAAAAGTGTTATTATTATTACTATTGTTGTTGTTATTAAAAGTTGTAGAACTAGATGATTGTAATAAAACACTTGATGGATGTTGTTGTTGTTGTTGTAAAGTTATACTAGGAACAGGTGATAGAGATCTATTACTTCCAACAATACTAGGATTATTATTGTTTATATTTTTTGGTGAATTAATAACGTTAGAATTCTTACCAAATAAAGGTTGATGATTAATTGTGTTACTATTCATTTAAGTCAGACAAAAAAAATATGAAATTGATGAATGATCTGTTTAGGGAAGTAGTTTTTTTGTTTTTCTTTTTTTTTTTTTAACTAGTAAAATTGTCGAATAGTAATATAATGATTTGAAACTTTTTAATTTATAAGTATATATATAAGACAATATTTATATTAGGATCTGATATTGATGATTATCTTTTTTTTTTTTATGTCTTTTGTCTCTTGATAAATACACAAAGATAGTTATATCAAATATATAATAGAAATGGTATTAGTAATAGAACTTAATTTGTTATTGATATTTTGGTAATAATTTATACAAAAATGTTTTTCTTTTTGCAATTTTTAATATTATATAAATTACTTATTTTTATAAAGTAAGAAAAGACTTTTATAAAGGAGAAAAAAAAATAAAAAAATATTATTATTATTAAGAAATTATATATTTGTTTTTAAAAAAAACAAAAACTGTGTAAATTTTTTCTCGTGAAAAAAAAAATTATATAATATTGAATACACTCCCCCCGCCGCCATAATAGGAAATATTTTACATACACGCACACGTATTTACTATTATTTAAGAAAAAAAAGTGTGTAAATTTTATTTATTACTTTATATATATATATATATATTTTTCCTTTCTTTGAACGATAACAAAAAAACATAATAAATAAATATTTGGTCACATTACTTTGAAATATATATATAAACAAAATAGTATTTATACCCGATTAGATCATATGATCAAATATATATATATATATATACTATATACTTATATTATACTCTTATTATGCAAAACTTTCTAGAGTAACTAATCTTTCAAGTTTATTATCAAATTTATTATTATTTCTTATAGGCATATCTAAAGAATAAAAAGGGTTCTTAAGTATGATATCACTATAAAGAGAATATATTCTCATTAAAAAACATGTTACTCTATCAATATCCATTTTATATTCATTTTTTTTATTAAAAATAGATATAAATTTAGTACCTGTTATAGATTGATGACAATATATGTTTAAATGTTCTGTAGATATTTGACGAATACATGATACTTGGTGGTAATCAACAATTCTTGATCTATTGCTATTATTAAGTATAGTACTATTTGTTCCTGTAGTGAACAAATCACTTCCTTTGAAAGTGAGCTCTTTTATTATACTCTGTAATTTAATGTTTTGTTCACTAGTAGTGTTTATATTCACATTTGGTGTTGCCACTCCTGGTGGATAATATTTACTCTTTATAGCTAATAAGTTTTTTTGATTACTAATATTATTATTATCATTGCTTACATCTTTACTAATCTCAAATGGTAATTCTATTTCTGTATTATCACTATTATTTTGTTTGTTTGTCATTTCAATATCTGATTCATCAACATATTCATTATATGATTCACTAAAATCAGTTAAAGTATCTGGAAGAATGCAGTTTGTTAGAGTAAATGCTGAATGTAAAGTACCCGCTAAGATTAATAATTCATTACTTCCTATACCACTTGCAGTATCATTGTTGCTATTAAATGATTTATTGTATATAAGACCACCTGATCTGTTAATTATTAGTATAGACTCCAGTGACATTAAGATATATATATATATAGAAAAAATATTGGTGTTTTATTTCAAAGTTGTTATAAAC
>LXPE01000010.1:165655-190305 GCA_001664025.1 Hanseniaspora valbyensis NRRL Y-1626
CATATTTTACAGGTTTAAATAGTTTTAAAGGNTGTCGTAGATATAATTGGGTAGCTTTATATATAAATAATCTGAAATTGGATAACAAAAAGGCTAATGTAGGAGTAGTATGTTGTTTTTTATCATTTGAGTTAGTGAGTTTCTCAACAATAGTAAGTTCATCATCCATTTATATATTAGTGTTATTATTTCTTTGTTTTGATTATTTTCAAAACTAATAAATATTAAAAGAAAATTTAAAAATTTGTTTAATTTTAATGTAGAAATATATTGGTTTTGATGACGGAATTAACGCTCCTTAATTGTTAACGTTACTATTATTGAAATTTTATATTTTAGGCTTTTAAAAAATAAATAAAAAAAAATTTTTTTTTATACTTAATTTTTCATTTCGCTCAAGTTTAATTTTACGTGTTAAATAAATAATTAAAATCTGATAAACAAATTTTAAAAACCATTGTACAAATATACATATATATATAAATGTCTAGTAATAGTACATTTAATAACACTGAGGGTAACTTCAATGGTAGTTTTTTTAATGACACAGAATTTAACAGTACACAACCACCACAATATAAAAAAATATCTATATTAACACCAATAATATATGTTTCACTACTTTTATTTTCTTTAGTATATTTGCAGAAATATGTAGCTCATAAGAAGCAAGCTAAATCTATAGAAACTCCATCTATTTTTGAAGACAACTATAAACCAAGAGAAATATATTATGCCATAAAAGAAGATAAATTTGAATCAAACAATGGATCAAATAAAATAGATGAAAATTTACTTCTTTCAGCTTTAATTCATAGAGGTGCTTCCGTTATAAGATATAAAATTAAATTAACTGAAACTAAACAAACCTTTGATATTCTTTATAAACTTGGATCTATGGGTGAGGATTTCTTTGAAAGATATGAAAGAGAATTTAATTTGATAGAATTAGAATTACAAGATTGTATAAGAGAATATGCTATTTTAACAAAAAGTACTAATGCTCAAAAATATATGGAATTATGTCAAAATGTTTGTTTTAATGAAGCTGTAAAAAGAAGATTTGCTTTTTATGAAGCTAAACTTCAACATAAATTACAATAGATAATATTTGTGTTTTTTTTTCAATTTAAAAAAAAAATTATATATATATATATATATAAAAGCAATAATAATAATAGTAGTAAAACTTACTTTTTCTTTTTAACTGTTTGGAAAGACCAATCATCATCTTTACTATTTAAATTAGATAATGTTTCGTTCCAAGATAAAAAGCCTCTATTTTTTTCAAAACTTTCTTTGATCTTAAAGAATTCAGTTGCTGTTTTACCATTTATTTTTGGTTTATTAGAACTTGTAGAATTAACCATATCTACAAAGAAAGAAACATTAGCTTTGTCCATTGAAAATAGGATTGATAAAAAGTCAGCATCACCTAGATTTTTTTCACACCATTGAACAAACTCTTTTTGATTAGAAGATGGAATGCCAACAGGAGATGCAGCAGGTTGGTTTAGAACTGATGATGCAGCTACCTTTGTTGGTTTTGGAGCTGCAACTTTTCTCAATTTATCTGGATTCAAAATTGCAGCATTTGTAGTCTTTGCAATTTGAATACTTTTTTTACCCTTTGGAACTTGTTTCTTATCAATAGTGACCCATTGTGCATCATCTTGCTTCTTTTTCAATTCTAATTCTTTTAATAACCTTTTTTGGTCTTTAATAAATTCATCATTGAAAGTTGGTGACGGGGATGGTGTCTTGGCTTTAACTATAGAGATTTTTCTCTTTGGATCAACAAGTTGAGCTAATGGATCTGGAGTATTGGATTTTTGT
This sequence comes from Hanseniaspora valbyensis NRRL Y-1626, assembly GCA_001664025.1. Classification (NCBI taxonomy): domain Eukaryota; kingdom Fungi; phylum Ascomycota; class Saccharomycetes; order Saccharomycodales; family Saccharomycodaceae; genus Hanseniaspora; species Hanseniaspora valbyensis. The sequence goes on from LXPE01000010.1 coordinate 167,492, forward strand.
TTAGTCTCATTACTCATAGTATATGTATCAGGCATTAAATTTTTCTTATCAGTTTCAATAACAGTTGGTGAAACTGATGGTTTGTTATTTTTTTTAACTTTTTGATTCATAACATTTCTTAGAGCATCAATGGTTTCAGATTTAACAAAATCAGTGTCTTTAATCCAAGGTGTTCCACTAGAAGTAACTTTTTTGGTTTGATTTTCTTGTTCTTCTCTTAATAAAGCTTCTTTGATAAAGTCTCTTGGTGGTACAAATATTTTAGTACTTTCAAGTTTTTTAGCTTCTTTCAATCTTTTTTCTTCCTCCTTCTTTTCATTTATTATATCTAAAATAGAACCCTTTTTGACTGGTTCTTCAGTCTTTTCCCATTTAAACAAAGATTTCTTTTCAACAACTGGTTCTGGTAACTTATTTTCCAAAACTTTTGTTTTGCCATTTGGTTTACTGTTAATGTTACAATTTGAATTTTTTTGTTTTGTTTTTTCTAAAGCAGATATTTTCTGTTCAGCTTCTGAAAGTTTTACAGGTTCCTCAGTTTTTGAAGGTGATTGAGATGCTTTTGCTTTGGAAGTTGTATCTTCAATTTGAGATTTTACAGGTATTTCATTAACTGTTTTCTTGCTTGATTCTTGTTTAGAATCTGTTTCTTTTAAAGATTTTTTTATTATACAAGGAATTTCTTCTTTTTTAGCAAAAACAAAATCTTTATCCAAACTATTCCAACTGAAAAGAGGTGTTGGTTTATAACTAGCATTAACTGATCTTGGATCCAATCCCTCAGTTAAGTAGTAATGTATTGGCAAATCATCAGTGAAAATATTAAAATTAACTTTATCCCATTTATTTTTAAAAGCTTGTGCTTCATTGCTGGCATTTTTCTTTTTCTTTTTTTTGTTGCCAGAAGAAGCACCATCAATTTTGGAGATTAAAATATCAATTTTAGCTTTCTTGTATTCTGGACTATTCAAAACTTGATTTATAGTAGAATCTTTATTATAAGGTTCATTTTTAGCATCAAAAAATTTAAGAAGTTCCATAATTTTTCTTACATTATGTAAAAAATTATTACCATGAAGATCAACATTTATGAAATAAACACGTAATAAATTGAAAACTGTTTCATCAAATGGCAAGTCTAAAACATCAATATTTTTATCAAAGACTAATTTAGAATCTGGTAATAACAATGTGAAGTTAGTTGCAATAAAATCATAAACTGAATCAAAAAATGGAACTTTAGAGTCCAAAATTATTCTTATAGAAACTAAAAGCTTTTTCAAAAGATCTGGGTAAACTTTGGACAAATAAGTTATTAAAGTACCATCAATGATTGGAGTTCTTGAATCAATAGAAACAAACAAATCTTTAACAATTTTAGCTAAAGTAAATTGAACTTTTTCAGCTGGAAGGAATGAATAATCTTGAGTGTTACTAGTTTCACTAACAAGTCTAGTTCCATGAACTCTAGCAAAATAATTAGCAGATTTTTCAAAGGAATCAGGATCTTGAACTTTAATCTTTTCAGATTTGATCTCAGTATCAGGTTTGAAAGTGTTATTTTCATAAGTTTCATAGTCATTGTCATGATCATAAAAATCTTTAGGCCAATCTGCAGTTTCAATTACATTGTCTACAACTTTACCTACTGGCATAAAAGCAGTATGTTCTAGATAGTGGCACTCATTTCCTAAACCATCTTTTATTCCATATTCAAATAATTCTTTATAAACATAATCAGAAACCATATAGTAATTTGGATCATAAACACCTTTTTTGGTATTTCTAGATTCTGAAGCTTTAACACCAACATGTTTTTTTTGAACATGGTTATAAGCATTTGGGTGTTGTGGAGTCTTTAAAGCTAAAGCCTCTCTAAATGATAAAGCTGCTGGTTTGGATGATTGAGTTGGAACTTTATCAGTAGTTGTAGAGTTAGTACTACTACTTTCTGTCAATATTTTTTGATTCAATTTTGAAATTTCTTCATGAGATCTAATTTTACCTAAACTATCCAAATCTAATAATTTAGAAATATCAGTAGTTTGTGGAACTATTGATGGAGTAATGGAATTAGTTTGATTAATTATTATAGAGTTTGATGGAAGCATATTTGAAACAATAGGTTGTTGTTGTTGTTGCAATTGAATTGATGTTGGTGGTGGTTGTTGTTGTTGTTGTTGTTGAGAAACAAATGGTTTTACACCACCATTAAAACCTCTACTCAAGAAATCTTTCATAATAATTGTACATAAACAATCAAAATTGAAAAAAATATTTTGTTGAAATGTAGAATTAGAGTATTCCATAAATTCTTTTAATGTTACATATTTTGTACTATTCATACCATATGGATAGTTTAATGGAACATTTATATCATCAAATGGGTTCATTGGAGAACAGGAAATGTGGCTTATTCTTAAATCATTGTTTAAGTATCCACTAGTAAACCATGAATCCATTTGCATTGATGTGAAGGGACCTCTAATTTCATTTTGTGCATCAATGTAGTTCCAGTTAGAAACCAAATTTGGTAAACCCATTTGAAGTTGGTTAATTGGTGCACCAGCCATTGATTGATGAACCATTGGTGGAGTTTGCGCATTTATATGGGTTGCAGAAGAAAATGATGAAATGACAGGGTTCAAAGGTGAAGGCTGTTGCATAAAGTTATTATTAGAATTTAATTTTTGCAATGGTGTAGCAATCTGTTGATTTGAATTTGTAAAACTGTTATAATTTGGGTTACCGCCAACTAAATTGTTAAAAGGACTCATAGGAGAGTTGTAACCATTATGTTGAGAAATTTGTTGTTGTTGTTGTTGTTGTTGCTGTTGGAAGTTGTTTAAGTGAGGATTATATTGCATACTAGATAAATGACTAGAAGAAGAAGCAAATCCTAAAGAAGGAGTAACTGATCTGGAAGGAACTTCGTTGTTTATGAAATTGTTTGACATATTTAGTTTTGAATAATTGAATTAAGAAGTGGAGTTGTTGTTGATGATGTAACAGTAAAGTGACTAAACTGTTAGATATATATATATTATTTAATATTTATAATTGGAATAAAATAAAATTTGTTATTATGAAATAAATATAAAATTGATATTTATTTAATTGGGTTTTTTTATTATTGAAGTTTAAACAGGTAAAAAAAAAAAAAAGATCTTTGTTTTTGTTTAAAAAAATCTTTTTAGTTAAAGTTTAAATTCAATTGTTTTATCAATAAAATGATTGGATGGTTTAATATATATTACTTGTATTGATATTAAAAGTAAATTTTAAATCAAATTATTCTATGGAAGATAAAAAGATTTTTAATTTTAAAATTTTAAAGTGTTAGAGTTGAAAAAACTCTCTTGAAAAAATAAACACTTAGAGGCATGAAAAAAAAAAAAAAAAAAATTTTCCACCCACGTTAAATTAGGATATATATCAGCTTTTTTTTTTTTTCAAAGCCTACAAACAAACTTTTTGTTTATATTTAGGCTGTGTAAAGTCACGTGTGTGTACAAAATCTTTTTTATCAAATTAATCTAATACAGTATTCACTAATTTCATATTATTTATTTATCTAAAAAAAGTATTTATCTGTAATCAGTAATGTATATATTTATTTATATATACTTCTTGATCTATTTTTTTTTTAAAAAAAATTTTTTATTGATTAAACCATTCTTTAAAGTTTTAATTGTTTTTCAATAGCAGTATGTACATCAGTGTTTTTATCAGAATTGTTGGATATGATATTTGATGTGTAATAGATATCTTCATAATCTATATCATATTCCTTGTTGTTAATAATATCTTGATGTATACTGGTAGCAGGGTGTAGTTGTGATTCTTTTCTTAATTCGTTAACAATAGAAAAGTTATCAACAGAATCAATAATTTCTTTTTCCATCATAATTTTCATTGGTAAATGTAAACCAAAAACTTTTTTTTCTTGTTCTAATTTCAATTGAAATTGTTTTTGTTCCCATTGTTGTAATCTTTCTTGTAAAGGATGTTTACCTTTGATTTTCATTGCTATTGGAACTGTAGATTGTTGTTTTAATTTATCTGGTAAAGAAGGAATAGCATTATTAACAAACTCACTATTTTTAGTAGTAGAAACTTGTGATTGGTAGTTAGCAGATGGGATGAAATCCATTATTAAAAGTTATATGTAGTTGTTTTTTATTATAAAAAATAAAGTATATGGTTATTATAATTATATTTTTTGAATATGACTGTGTATTAAATTTAAAAGAAAAATGTTTTTTGATTATAAATATTTATATGTGTTTATAACTTTTTTTTTTTTTTTTTGCCACCTTGGGGGGTTTCCTTTTTTTGATTAATTTAAGTCAAGTGATCACGCGACTTTTTTGTGTTAAATGTTTTTTTTTCTATAAACAATTTTGTTTAAACTTTTTTAAAATGTTTTTTTTTCTCTCTCTCACGTTCAATCTATATATTAATGTTAAAAATATACAAATACATAAGTAAATACCAACATCCTTTTTATATCAATAATGAAACTAGATAGGGCAGCAGAAGTTCAACTAGTTTCCACATCACCAGCAATAAATTTTGCCATATTTTCTTGTAAAAAAAATAAAGATTCAAAGATTTGTATTTGTATAAACTCTACACAATTGTTGGTTATAGAGAATGACCCATTATTAACTAAAACACAAGATGAATACACAATTATAGAGACTGATCATTATAGAGGAATAAATGATGTTCAAATATCTACTGATGGACAAGTAGTAGCGACAGCTTCAGATGATTCCACTATAGAATTAACACATTTTGTTTTGGGAAAACTATCTACTTGTATGTCACATACAGCACCAGTGACAGCAGTAAAATTTTCTTCCAAAGGAAACATTCTATTCTCAGGTTCCTTAGATGAAAATTTGAAATCATGGAATTTAAATGCATCAGGAGTCTTGACACAAGAATCTATAAACAATGAACTTTTAATAACAGGTCCTTTAAAAACAATGTCTGCACATAGTGATTGTATTGTTAGTCTTGATGTTCCATTTTATGATTCATCTATCTTGGCAACAGGTTCATATGATGGTCTTATAAGAATCTTTGATACCAGCAATGGTAATTGTTTGAAAACTTTGACATATGATAAGGATTGGGCAAATGATGGTCAAATTAGACCTATTGTGAAAGTCAAATTTTCTATCAATGGGAAATATTTATTAGTAAAATCTTTAGATGGTGTTGTGAAATTATGGGATTATTTATTAGGTAGAGTTGTCAGAACTTTTCATGATGAAGATAAACAACAACAAATAAATAATGATCTGACAGGTTTAGATTTTCTTTATAATAAAAATGATGAAAAAGAAGTTTATGTTGTTAATAGTACCCAAGATGGTAGATTAGAAATATTCAATGTTTTGAATAAAGAAAAACTATTTGATGAAAAAATTTGTTCTAATGTAGATAGTAGTATTATAGATGTTCAAGTGATGAATAATGATAAAATATATTGTTTAAATAAAGAAAACAAATTGATTTTATATACTGTAACATTTTAATTACCAATTATTATTATGAATATTTTTCATTAAAAAAAAAAAAAAAGAATTTCAATTACTGTACGGCTGAATATTTTTTATGTTTTTTTTTTTGTTTTCTCGTTGCTGTTTTCATTTTAAGGTAGGTGCAAAAATAAAAATTAAAAATATTCAATTTAAAAAAAAAAAAAAAATGTATATATAAAATTTTGGTGTAATTTTTTCTCTATTCTATCTGGTTTAACGGAATAATAGAATTTGTTAAGAATATATAGTCACAAAAAATAATATATTCTTTATGAAACAAATAGAACAAATTAAACCAAACTTTAATAATTGTATTTGAAAAAAAAAAAATGTTGAGGAATATTCTTTTTAAAAGATATCAATCTACAAATCAAGCTATTTTAAACAAATTCAAATTTGAACAAATAAATTCAACTTCTTATATAAAAAACATTTTAAACCAAGTCGATGCTGATAATTTTGAAAAAAAAGAATTATTAATCAATGGTTGGATTGAAAAAAAACCTAGTAAAGTGAAAAAAGATTTATTCCAAACAAAATTGAGAGATAATCAAGGAAATTTATTAACAGTCATTGGAAATAAAGAACAGTTGAAAGGGATCCAAGTCGAAGATTGTTTACAAATTAAAGGAAACTTGAAACTAAGAGCTGACAAGCTCTTCAGTAATGAAGATATTGAAAACTTTGAATTGAAACTTAATTATTTGAAAGTTTTGAATAAAGTTGATTCTCCAGTCCCATCTTACACAACAACTTTAGAGTCACCAGATTTAATTCAAGAAAAATATAGATTCTTACAATTAAGAACACCAAAATATGCTAAAATGCTACAGACAAGATCTAAATTGAAAAATGTTGTCAGAAACTACTTAGAAGATGAGCTTGATTTCATAGAAGTAGAAACACCATTATTGTTCAAATCTACACCTGAAGGTGCACAAGAATATCTAGTCCAATATGACGATGATGTATCTAATAAATCTAATTTATATTACGCACTACCACAATCCCCTCAGCAATTCAAACAACTTCTTATGGGATCTGGTGTTTCCAAATATTACCAATTTGCTAAATGTTTCAGAAATGAAACTTTGAGAAAGGACAGACAACCAGAATTTACTCAATTAGATATGGAAATTTCTTTTGGAACTGGGAAAGAAGTCATGGAGATTGTAGGTGAAGTTGTTAATAAATGTTGGAGAACTTATTATGGCTCAAAAAAACCTTTATTTACTTTAGGTTCAAATAATAAAGTCATAACTGTAGAAAAAGAATCCGATATTAAAAGATTAAATTATGCAGATGTTATGGCCAAATATGGTTCTGATAAACCAGATTTGAGAATTCCTATTAAATTGATCAATATGAAAGAATTTGGTGCAAAAGCTGGTTTGACAAATCCTGTTTTCAATAATTTTGAAATTATTCATTTACCAAATTTGATCAAGAATGAAAATGATTTGAAAAGTATCAAAACATGGTTATTGAATAAAGAACATTACTTAGATCAAAGCAGAAAACCAATCATTCATGGTATTTTGACTCAACATGATTTGGACTACTGGAATGAAGCCTTTGCTGATGTCGCTAATATTGAGTCTCCTAAATTGGTTTCAAGATCATTAAATATGAAGATAGGTGATGTAATCATTGGAAGTGATAGGGAAGCTGATAATTTCGTTTTTGAAAATCCTACACCTTTAGGTAAAATGAGAAATATTCTATATCAATCAGATTTACCATTATTGAATGATTATTTGAATAAAAATTATCCTAAACTTAAAGAAGATATTGTATCTTGGATTGTCAATTTCCCAATGTTTTCACCAGTTGTCAATTCAGAAGTTAAAAGAATTCAAGGGTATCCTAATTATAATGTTGGTTCAGTGGAAGCAACTCATCATCCATTCACAATGTGTCAATTAGACCATATTCCATTGTTACAAAAACAATTAGTCAACGATATCAAATTGCATGAACTTTTGTTTATTAAATCTCAACATTATGATTTAGTCATTAATGGAATTGAAGTTGGTGGTGGTTCTACAAGAATTCATGATCATGATTTGCAATCTAAGATTTTTGCTAAATTGTTAAACATTAGTTTAGAAAGACAAACTGAGTTGTTTGGTCATTTATTAGATGCATTCAAAATGGGATGTCCTCCCCACTCTGGATTTGCAATTGGCTGGGATAGATTCTTGTCAATCCTATTAAATGAAAAGACAATCAGAGAAGTTATACCTTTCCCAAAAAACAATAAAGGTGTAGATATGTTATTTGGATCACCTTCGAAGATTGAAAAGAGTTAGAAAAAAAAAGGGAAGAGAGATGATATTTGAAACAGTACTTGTAAATATTAAAATAGAAAAAAAAAAAAATATTTATATTAATATTTATATTAATTTATTTTATTAACTATTAAATGCTTAAAAGGTTATTTTAAAAAGAAAAAATTGGAAAAAAAAAAAAGAATCTGGAATATATACATATATATAGCTTATGTTTTATTTTTATTTTTATTTTTTTTGTACTAATATTTAAATGTTTTTGTTTTGTTTTTATAATTTTTTTTAACCTATAATTGTGCGTTTTGAGATTTCTTCTTGGCGCTCAATTTTTCAACATCATGTCTACCAAACTTGAACCAGTCAGCAACCATGCCTACATATTCAGATGGTCTTTCGTTTAAAATGAAATGAGTAGCATTGATATCATAGATTCTGTTGTTTGGGAATAATTTTTGAATAGCATCTCTACCTTTTTGTAAAACGAAATCAGATTTGGTACCCCTTAAGAAACCGACTGGACCAGTAAATTTGGCACCTTCTGGGACAGATGGCCAAGCAGCAACATTTTCTTCAGAATAACCAGATAATTGTAAAACAGGGTTTCTCCAATGGATCTTACCATCATCATAGTTGATAACAGGAGATTGGTATTTTGGCTTAGAGTTCAAACAGTTGTTTAAAAGGTAACCTCTGATACCAGCATTTGGAATATATTTAGACATGAATTTAGAAGCTTTAGATCTGTATTCTTTATCATTAGCAGAGATATTAGATTTGGTTACAGTTTCAACACAAGCTTTTCTGAAAACTTTCAAGAATGGAACAATTTCCGGTTGTTCAACAGGGGAGTTATCAATGATCATAGCAGATTTGAATAAAGATGGTTCTCTTAAAAGAGATAACATAGAAACTTTAGCACCTAAGGAGTAACCGATCAAAGATGGAGTTTTCAAGTTATGTTTCTTAACGAAATGAAGTAGATCATTAGTGATAGTTTCATAATCAAATGGTAAAGCATGTTCAGATTCACCATGGTTTCTGATATCAACAGTATATATTGGGGTTTGTAAAAGGTTGGCTAATTTAGCACAATCTTGGGAATAGTTTCTCTTAGAACCGAAAAGACCATGAACGAAAACAATTGGTTCTTCAACATGGTATGGCATCTTACCAATAACAGATCTCTTTGGTAAATGTAAGTCATATTTCATATCAATGACAGGTTTAATTGGTAATTCAGTTTGAATGAATCTGACAGATGATTTGTTAAAAACAACAAGTTTAGTAGAGGAGAACATAGTATTAACTAATTAATAAAGTATGTATTTGTGAAAATATATATGTTAATTTTTTATTTTTTTTACACGGTGTTTATTTATTAATAAATGTTTCCCTTATTACTAAACTAAGGTTGTTCATAATTATAAGAAAGAAAGGATAAGCTCATCTAAATTTAATATTGGGGTTAATATGGTTTATATATGATTTGCGTTATTTTAATTTTTTTTTTTTTTTCTTTTCTAAAAAAAAAAAAAAAATTTTTTTTTCTAATTTACTAATTTTACTTATTCATAATTATCATTTATTTTGTGCATATGTTTCTAAGTAATCTTCTAGTATTAAGCCTTCGGGTTAAGGAAATTTCATTCATTAATTAATTCAAAAAAAAGAAAACTGTGTTTTCTATTTAAAAAAAAGAAAAGAGAAAAGAGAAATAAATTTAAAAATATAAAATTTTAATGTTTTTATTCTTTTTTTTTTTTAAAAAAAGAAAACACACCCGATTAAAATCGCAAGACAAACTCCACACACATTACACACATCTTGAACTGCGATTGTCGGATAAGACAAAAATTTTTTTTTTTCTTTAAAAAATTAACTAATTGGACAAAGTAAAAAATTTTAAATTACGCAAAATGAATGAATAAATAAATATTTTGTAATTGATCATGTGATTATAAATATAATATATCATGTGATTATACTTTGCGTTTTTTTTTTTTTAATTTCTTTTTTTTTTCTTTAAAACTTTTTTTTTTTTCTTTCTTACTTGTTGGCAAGTTTAATAATCATTATTCAATACAATTAATTTAATAATATATCTACCTATATATAAATTAATCTTAATAGACCTAAAGTAAAACTATCTCAATAATATAACCTATAAATGTCATTTCAAAGAAGAAATGAAGCTATTGGTGGAGCTGGTGCAGCTAGAAATAGCTCATCTATTAGACAACTACAAGGTAGAGTCAGTAATATGTCTTTAAGAGATCAACAACAACCTTTAAGTTCTGGTGGAAGACAACCAATTATAGGTAGAAAGCCTATATCTAGTATACCTAGACAACAACAACAACCATTAGAACAACAAGTACAAAAGGCTCATACATATCAACAAGAAAGACCTAAACAACAATCATTAAACATTCTAGGATGTAAACCATCTATAAGTAAATCTAGTGATATTCAAGTGACTTCCATAGGTTCACCAACTATGGATGCTATGGTATTTAAACAACATGGTGGTATTCCTATTGGTACCACTACTTTGATCAAAGATATATCTCGAAAAGATATCAAAGATGAACAAACTTTGAAATATTTGACTTCTATAAACTATCAAAACACTATTGGATTGCAATTCCTAGCCACAGGTGTTTACCATCAAAGAAGATCTATGAAAAAAGATATCACTGCTGATGATCATGATACTGAAAAATTAGGTCATATTGGTATTATCATTGGTGAATGGATTGATTTACAAGATATTCCAGGGGTTTATGTTTCAAAGAGTAAGAAGAGTAGTAGCAATAATGATAAAAAGAAAGAAGCTGATAGTATTGTTTCTAAACTATCTAATGTGGAACAAAAAAGACAAGATTTGAAGATTGCTTGGAGATATGGTATGAAGAATAATGATAGTTTGAAAAATAATGGTGGAAATGGTGGTGAGATAAAAGAGGATTTAGATTTTGTTCCAAGATTGGATATCCAAAGTAATGTCTTTCCAAGAGTCACTAAAGAAGAAGTTTTACGAATTAATGTTTTGGGAAATACTCTAGAAAATATTTTATTAACAATCCAACAAACTATTATGAAGAACCCTAAAAAATTGATTAGATTATACTTGCCTAATTTTTTGAATCCAAAATATTATCCAAGAACATATTTCCAACAGGCTAATGTTATAAAATTCTTGAATGGGCTGAAACATTTACAATCTTTGAATGAAAGTAGATTTTTAACTTTGATCACCACAACTATAGATATGAATCTTCCAATATTGGAAAATTTTAGTAATACAGTTATTGAATTAAAACCATTTGATCAACAGACTATTGATTATTTGACAAAAAATTATAAATCACAAGGTTTACCTAACAAAGTGCAGCAAGGTATGTTGAATATAACAAAAATGGGTAAAGTGTCAGAGTATGGGCATATGAATATAAGATTAAATGAAATTGTTTATCATATCTCTAAAAATGGGTTTGTTGTAGAATTATGGTCAATCCCTGTAGATGCAGGTGATGATAATGATGAGAATAAGAAAAATAGTACAAACGAAAATAACAGTAATAATAAAAAACAAGACAAAAATAGTATTAAAGCTAGTAAATCTATAGAACCACATGGTCATGATCATGGAAGTCACTCACATAACAACCCAGCCCTAGAATATTAATATATAATATATATATGTATAATTGATAAATAAGCTACGGAGTTAATGGATTATAACTTGTTTAGCGTTTTACGATATGATTGAGTCATTTTAAGGTTTTTTCCTATTGTTTTGTATAAAGAAAAAAAAATAGGGAAACGGAATTGTAAAGATCTCTATCAAAAAAGTCATACATTTTAGGTGAAGAACAAAAATTTATACGCGCGCTTTGCTATTCCTTTATTTTTTTATTTTTTTTTTGGGAGAAAAAAAAACACGAAATCTTGTTAGATTAAATTATTATATAATATCCTTAAAAGTCATAATCAAAGGGGAGAAAAGATAAACATACTAATAAGTCTTAAAACACAACATTTATCATACCAAAGAATAACAACATTATATATATATATATATATTGTATTAAAAAAAATGGCAACGAATATGTTTGTTCCTATTGCTATTAATGCGCAATGTACACAGATAGCAGTTTATAACAAGATAGATAACGATCTTGTTATTCTATCAACAGAAAATAAAAGACTAATATTCAAGATTAAACTTGATGAGAGTAATAACCATGAATCTTTTAAAAAGCCTGTTTTAACTTTTTTAAATGAAACATCTTTATTGCCCTTATCAACTGATTTGATAAGTTTAGAATTATACAATATGTTAAAAGAAAAATTAATTTTGAAAATAAGAATGGTTAATAATGCTAATATTAAACAAATATTAAGCCATATAGATTTGGAAAGACTTTTGTTGGTTTTAGATAATGGAATAATTGTAATATATGATCTGCTGGATGGCCTTAAAATACTTGATACTGTTGATATCTACAAAAGCTTTGATGATTACCAACTTTTCAGTAGCAACAAATCTACTTCTAAATCTATTGAGATGAATAAAGGTGGACAAGTAATTCCAATAGAAATACTTAATAAAAATAATACTAATGAACTATCGACAGAGAGATTGAATGATAGTTTCAAAAATAGGCTTATCAATTACTACAAAACTAACAGTCAAGGAAATATTTGCATAGCTTTTCAAAATGATAAGTTGATATATTCTTCTTTAGTCAAAGAAGAATTTGAAGTAATCAAAGATTACAGTAACAATACTGATAACAATAAGAATAATAATCCTACTAATGTAGAAGATATACATACAGGAAATGTTATTGACACCACAACTTTCACTACAAGCAGTGGCAGAAAGACCCTTGAGCCTATAGCTAAACCAAAACTTGTATTAAGAAATGTTATAATTTATGACACTACCACATTGAAATTTGAAAAAATTCTAAAGAATTTACATAATTCAGGTATCCAAACAATGTGTTTATCAGAGGATGGTAAAATTTTAGTCACTTGCTCAACTAAAGGAACCATTATTAGATGTTTCAAGATTGATGAGCTTGAACATAATACTATTGCCAAGCCTTTTGCGGAATTTAGAAGAGGATCCACTTTCACAAAGATTGAACAATTGGTTATAGATTCAAACAATGAATTTATAGCTGCACTAGTTTCAAACTCAGAAATGATTCATATTTTTAATCTAAGAGATTATGAGCAGAAAATAAAAGAAATGAAAAAAAATTACAATAACAGATTTAACAAATACTTTAAAAAATTTACAAAAAGAGACCATTTAAGACACTGTTGCCATATTAAAAGAGAATATAATGATAAAAATGAATTCAAAAAATGCGTTCTCCAATTTGAGAGAATTAATAAAAAATTTGATTCTGAAGAAGTAGATGATGGTTCTACGATTAATAATAATAACCTAGACTTATTCATTTTATATGAAGATAAGTTGAGTAGTTACAGTATTAATTTAGATGATAAGGAATGTATTTTGTCTAAAAAATCACCACACATCAACTCTTTTTCAAATTAGTAAATTTGCTTAATTAAAAAATAATAATAATAATAATAATCAATTCGTTAATCTATATGCATATATATTAGTTTTTACCTTGCAATTATGCCTGTTTTTTTGCTGTTTTCCCTTTTTGTTTCACCCACATGTTTTAAAGTAAAATTGATTTTTGAATATTTTATTTCTTAAACTTATTATTTATCTTTTTTGTTTTTTAAAACATTATTATGAATCGTTAATTCTAGCTATATATATATATATATATATATATTAATTCTATTTACAATTTTTTTTTTTTTTACCATATACCAAAAAACCATTTTCTTCTTTTACCACTGTTATCTTCTATAGCCACATCAGCATTCTTAACTTGATGTTCACTCTTAAACTTCTCAAATTCTTCAACTTTTTCAGCTAACCTCTCCTTCAATATTCCTTCATTAATATGATAATTCATTTCTAATGAAATACTCTTTGCAATGTAGTAACCAATAAAAATGTATAAAATCCAGTTTACACTACTCCATCCATACTCTTTTTTAAAATTTGTCCATTCTGCACTTCTATGTTCCTGTTCTTTCTGTTTCAATTGTTTCACATACTCCAATTCTAATTCTGTCTCTGTCTTTAAAGGCTTGTCTGGATTCATTGCATATTTGATTTCAAGAGTCTTTTGCTTCAAGATTCTTTCTAATTTTTCAGCTGGAATACCATCAAGAGAGTCAAGTTTATTCAAATCTTCCCATGTATTTATTTTAGATAAATCAATCTTTGGTTTTTTATTGTTCTTGTTATTTGTAGATTGATTTCTAATAATAATATTATTTAAAGATAAGAAAATGTTTTTGTTTGTGTTGGATTTTTGATATAAATAGGGTAGAAGTTTACCCTTGTTGCCATTTATAGAACGTATAAACATTGAATAGTAGTTTTGTTTTTATGTTAATAGTGTTTTTGGTTTATAAAACAGAATACTTTTGGTATGTTGAAAATTCTGTTTTTCCTCGACAAATATGAAATAATATTTTTTGGTGAATTTTAAAAAAAAAAAAAAAAATTAAATTAAATTAAATTAAAAAAAAAAAAAAGAAAAATCAGATTGAAGATATACCATATCTTTAAATAACTATTTTAAATATAGATATACTTTATTTTATTATTTACAATTTAGTTTATATACTTATATATTCATTTCTATTCTAATTTCTTATGATTAATTCTCATATCAATTTCCTTCTCAACATCACTTCTAATAACAGATCCAACTGTCATGAATAAACCAAAAGTGGCGGATGACATACCAATATATTTTCCAAGGGTTCTTACAGCACCATCTGGACCTGGACCGTGTGTTACAATTGTGTAACCACCAAACAACAAACCTGTACAAACACCCACGGCTGTACCCATCATGAAACCCATTTTCATTTTATCAAAGACAGATGGTTCTTGTTGGTATCCACCAAATTGCATAGGAGGAGCAGGCATTATTTATAATTATATTTGGTTATATGTGGTTTTTAATTATATTTAATAAATCTACTGTATATATATAAATAAATCTATATTAGTAGATTGAGTATGTATATTTATTATTAATCTTTTTTTGGGTAGGATAATTTTTTTTTTGTTTATATTAACTAAAATATACGAAATTATAAATTTAAAAAAAAAAAAAATTTTTTTTTTATTGGATTTTCTCCAGTTCTCGGACATTAATAAAAAATTTTGTTTTTCTTTTAGTTTTAATTTTAATTTAATCATTCCATTAAAAAAAGCAAATTGGTTTTATAATATATATGTTAATTCTTTTTTTTTTCTACCTTTTTTGTTTATTTATTTTTCAATATGTTCTTCAAAATTTTTAAAGTAGTTAGCAATAGGCTTGGTTATCCATGAATCATTATTACTAGTCAAGTATGCCAAGTGGCCACCTAAGGAAGTACTAATGTACATAACATTTTCATTGTTTAAAACAGCATTTTTCAAGTTTTTAGAAGTTTCACCAACAACAGGATCATCTTCAGCATTTATAACTAATAATGGTATTTTAATATTAGGTAATCTATTGATTGAACCAGCATTAGAATAATATTCAACAGCGTTTTTGAAGCCCATGTATGGGGCAGTAAAAGTATCATCAAATTCAACAGTAGTTTTGAATTGTTTAGCTTTCTTCAAATTATCCTTGGTAAAGACATGGGTAGCACGAGTATTTTCAGGATCCATACAGTTTTCCAATGCAGGCATGTTAACTTCAACTGTTCTAACCAAAAATTTCACAATACTTTTAGAACATAATCTACTAGCCCAGAAATCAAAAGTCATTTTTTCATAAGAGTAAATCATATCCCATGGGTTACAAACAGTA
This sequence comes from Hanseniaspora valbyensis NRRL Y-1626, assembly GCA_001664025.1. Taxonomy (NCBI): domain Eukaryota; kingdom Fungi; phylum Ascomycota; class Saccharomycetes; order Saccharomycodales; family Saccharomycodaceae; genus Hanseniaspora; species Hanseniaspora valbyensis. Next base: position 183,269 of record LXPE01000010.1, read on the forward strand.
ACAGCAGATCTGACAGGACATTTTTCACCTTCTTCACCTAAATAATTAGACAAAATTGTAGCACCAAATGAGAAACCAATCATATAAATGCTTCTATCAGGATTTTCTTTCAGTTTTGTATTAACAACTTCTCTTAGATCATCAGTGGAGTAGGCAGAAAATAATTTTTCAGTGACAATTTTAGTTCTAGCACAACCTCTAGAGTTAATAACAGCAACATCAAATAAGTTTAAATCAATCTTATCAATAGTAGCTCTAATAATAGTTTCATGAGAACCACCGCATAAACCGTGAGAGATTAAGATCAATGGTTTAGTAATTTTAATAGTCTTTATATCAGTAAGTTCAGCTTCAGTGAAGTATCTGGTTCTTGGTTGAAGTCTTGGCCAGTCTTTAGGATGTGTTTCTTGAGCATCTTTATCAAAGGCCTCTTTATCAAAGGGAGCTGTTTTATTACCAATGTTATATTTCTTGATCCATTGTTGATCATTAGACATGACATAATCAATAGAACAAACACCGCCATCTTTATAAGTGAATAATTCTCTACCATAGTAAACTTTGAAATACTTATTCAAGCCAGGGTTAGCTAATGCTAATGTTTGTAGCATACCAGTGAAAAGAGCAGGTTTTAAAGAGAAATGAGCGTTGTTTTTAAATTCAGGAACATATTGATCAATAAACTCATGATATTTGATTGTGGAAGAAGGACAGTTGGAATCTTTTGAAGCTAATGTTAAATCCAGAGAGTTAGCATTGATTTGATTAACAGTTCCGGTATAAGACCATTTCCATGGTTTTAAAATTGGATATTTATCAGATAATTTAGTAGGTTCTTGAACTGGAATGGATGAAAGATTTTTATCTTTAGGAAGAAGTGTAGCAGACATTTTTTTTAATTTAGATATGTTGTTTGCTTTTAACAATGGTTTTTATTATTATTATTTTGTTAATACTTCTAACATTTAAATATGTATATATATATATTTAACAATACTTATATGAGAATGAAAAAAAAAAAAAAAAATTTTAATTATAGACTCAATACACCTCTACAAATACTTCGTGTATGTTTAAGGAAATAAAAACCTAGTTCTACCGAAAAAAAAAAAAAATACTTTTAACGTATATAAGAGGTAGATTCTACTTTTTTTTTCTCCATGGAAAAAAAACAGTTATAATATTCCACGGAATTGTATTTAATTTAAAAATATTTTGTTTACAATATGATGATATTGACAATTAATAATTGAAGGTTGTAAACAACAACATTAGTTAGTATTATTCACTCTTTTTTATTCTCTTAAGGTAGATTTGTAGTTTAATATATTTTCGTTTGAAAAAAAAATAAAAAATTAAATTTATTAGTAAAAAAAAAAAAACTTTGTTTACATTTAAAATTTGTATTTTATTTTTTAGATTAATTAATATTTACTAAATAAAATTTATTAATTGAAATATTAATACTGTTATAAAATATGTAAACAATTATTTACTCTTTTACATACAAAAAAAGTAAACAAACTATTTACTTGAGATAAAATCTCACAATGTTTTTTTTTTTTACTAATAAATAATTGAATATGTTTTTTTTTTCTTTTTCATTTATTTTAGTTTATATATATATTTACAGAAAAAAATAAAGAATATAAATAATTTTATTTTTAATCCAACTCTAACACAATCTCCATCAATTTTTGTTGCTCATTAACAACCTCCTTTTGATATTCATTCAAAAATGCAACATTATTGTTTAACTTCTTTAATATAGTTTGCCAATTCTTCTCTTTCTCTTTAATATTGAATAACTTCAAATTATTCTTTGTAATTAACTCTAATTGTGGTATTTTTAAAATACGTCTTATATCTTTAGTTACTCTTATTGCTTGTATATGTGAATAATCAATATCTTTCAATGTTTCTCTATATTTACTTATCAAATTGTATGGTAAAGCTCTTGGTAAATCATTTATCAAATAAGCTCCTACTAAACAACCACTAGTCGCAAGCAATGTAGTAGCAATATTTGTTATAGAATTCCAAGTCAACATTGAGGATCCATACACCATTAAGTTATTTATTATTTTTGAACCACCTAATGAATATAATGCTAATGTAGGAATTCTAGAATTAAATATTAATGCTGGGTTTTTATACAAAAATTCAAATTGAGAAAAAATCTTTGTAAAGAGAGACATATTTTCAGAATCATTTGTCTTTTTTTCACCAGTTAAAGAATCATTAACTATTGACCCACCATTAACCAAAAAGTTAACAAAACCTTCCCATGATGGTTCAAATAAATCAGTTAGTTCAAACCAAACATTTATATCTTTGAATAAAGAAGGCTCGTTTGTATTTGATTGGTTTTTTGTTCTAGAATTGAACATCATATCATGATCAAATATTGGTCTATCATTTTCAGGTATATTATTTAAATCATAAATTTGACTTACTGCGTTAATAGTAATTTGTTTACCATAAAGTTCACTTTGAATGACACTTTGTTCAATCTTATCGTTCATGCATTCAAGGTTTTCAAGTATATAGTCATACACATTAGTTATACCTTTATATTCTGGTAAAGTAACATCATCCAATGATCCATTTATAGCATTTTTAACAAAATCATAACCTGAATCTATAACATTATCAATTAAGTAATCAATTTTTTTATTTACATCAACATTTGTGTTTGAGATGGAATCTATCTCTGGTCTTATTTTCTTAATTTTATCTGTTACAATTTGTATTCTGTTATTATAAATTTTAATATTTGAATCCGTCAGGAAATATAAGTCTCTTAATAAATTGTTTAAAAATGTTTGTGATGGAAGGAGTTTATTTTTGGATTTCTTTAAAACAACAAAGTTTTTAATAGAATTTCTTAGTTTATCAAAATCAACATCTGGTTTACTATTATTCTTGATACTGTCGTCTCCATTACCGTGTGGACTATTACCTGGAGAATCATCTTCTCTACTGGAAACACAATGAACAAAATCATCATGTTGTTTATAAGTTAATGGAGTCAATTCTTGAACTTGATTCATAATCAATTTTGAACATCTTTCTTTATCTCTAATTTGATCAAATTTATTGATTATAAAAAAAATAAAATTCTTTTCTGCTTTTGCTGTATTAATAAAATCCTTACCACTTAAAGTTAACTGATTTTCTGCATTTATGATGAAAATAATCAAATCTATAGTTTCTTGTTTAGAAAAGATATCATTAGTGACAAAATCATCAACATTTAAACCAGGAGAATCAATAACTGAACAATCAACAACCCCATTTTTTAATAAACTTTGATCTTTTTGAATATTACTATCTTCATTTACATATGCAACTAATAAAGAATAATTGTTTTTTGTAGATTCATCACTGACCAATTCTTCTAATTTATTTAGCTCAAAAGTGGTATATGTTTCAGGATCCATACAGTCATAGTTTTCGACAATATTTAAAAGATTATTGTCAGCATCAACTTCTGTCTTCTTCAAAATTGCATGAATTTCTGGTTTTTTGTTTAGATAATTAAAATTATAGTGTCTAAATTCAATAAAAATCGATGTCAATGGTAATTGATCAATTGGTGAAGTTATACATTGACCATCTATATTTTTTAAGTTTAATAATTTATTTACAAATGATGATTTTCCAGAGTTCAAATCACCACAAATCAAAATCTTTGAATTTGGATCAGTGACTCTTTTTGTCAAATTACTGAAATGCTGCATTAATGTGCTCAATTTGGATAAGAAAGTTGTAGTTAAAGTCCCATCACTGATTTTCAAATCTTCTATAGTTTTCAACTCTTCATCTTCAAAAGAAGATTCATAACAAGGGGAAACAGATGATCTTGTTAAAATTTTGGCTTTTGATGAGTTTTTGAAATCCAAGTTTAATAAATTCATATCATTATTATCAACTAATGTATCTAAATTGAATGCTATATTGCTATTAATATCGTTATCTTCTATATTATTTAAAGTATTTGTTTCAATAACAGATGTTAGCTGGTTAACAAGAACTTCTGAATGATACAATCTTTCTAAAATTCTATCTCTATTCATTTCATAAAGAACTTGTGTTTGATGATTAGTTATATCTGCTCTATTAGCTCCTGATAAATTTCCAGTAGTCATATCAAAGACTAATCTATTATCATTATCTGTCATTTACTAAAGAACTAAAATAAATAAAAAAGAAATACTAAAAAAATTTGGTATTTATCAATATAGTTTTCTTTATATTCATAAATATATGTAAAACAAGAGGGATCATATTCTTTGCAAAAAGGAGTTTTTCTAAAAAAAAAAAAAAAAAATTTTTTTTAGCAATTCACTTTTTACCGGATTTCAGGAAACATCACATGACCTAATTACCAAAATATACTGTTTCTTTGAGAATTTCTACACAAATCATATTTTATTTTTTAAATAAAGGTTGTATTTTATAAATTTCATAGTATGTACATAAAAATATAATTAATTCATAAAACAAATATACTGTTTATCTACTTAATCTTTTTTCTCCTTAGTTTCATTCTTTAATTGCTTCTTTTCTTTATTCTTTTGCTTTTTAACTTTTTGTAAATAAGAATAAGTGTTTTCCTCACCAAAACCATAGATAGGCTTGAAAGAATCAAAGAAACCACAATCTTCAAACAAATTAGGGAATATCCAGAATCCCCCTTTAGCTTTGAAAACTGGTAGTGTGATTAAGTAAAGTATGTATCTTAAAACAGCCATAGCAAAGAAAACAGCTAATAGACCTAAAACAACATAACTCAAATAGTAAACAGATACTCTCAATTTATATGGCCATACTGGATACAAAACTAAAGTTATACCAACAGATAAGATCAATACAATTTTTAACTTATCCCATAGACTGTTGCTACTACTAGCAGTAGTAGTAGAGCTACTACCAGCACCACCTTTAGTTTCTCTACTAGCTTGTTTGTTTTTATCTAAAGTTTCTATATTCCAACTAAAGTATCTATCATCTGATCTTTCTGGTTTACCAAAATCTATAACAATATCTTCAACATTTAAATCTGGACTCTTTTTAGCAAGTTCAACAACTTCTTGGGTTATTGGCAATAATGTTGGAAATTCTTTGTTTGGTTTAGTATTGAATTCTTTTTTCAACACTTGATGAGAAGGTTTTATAACAGGAGTAACTAATTTTAAAGTCAAAATCAAAACAAATACTCTTATACATTCATCTCTAGTGGTATTTTTTAATTGTTTCATAACTTCTTCATTCTCTTGCAACATTTGTGTAAATTCTTTAGATTGTATAGCTCTAATCATTCTTTTCAATCTGAAAAATTCTAATTTTTTCAAAGTTTCACCTGTTCCTTGTTCCGGTCTTGGTAATTTTAATAAACCTTCCCTTTCTTTTAAATCAGGATGATCTCTAAGAGTAGTCACTAACTTTTCAACGACTATTTTAGGAACTTGCATTTGTTGAGGTGGAGCAGACATTGTGAAATATATATTTTTTCAATTAAAACAAAAAACACAAAGTAATGTTATTGTAATAACAACGATTCTTATTGGTATTTGATAATAATTTTCTATATATGTATATTTAAATGTTTATATTATAAAGTTATACGTGTTTGCATCTTTTTTTTTTGTGGAAATTAAGTTAGGTGAAAAAACAATAAACTGAAAAAAATTAATCTTCAAATAAATCACATGACCTTTTAAAATTGCTTTTTTTTCCTATTTTTTTTTTTAAAGTTTCCTAATTAAGATAAGATCATCATGAAATTTCTTTTTCTTAGTTTTTTTTTTTTTTTTTTTACTCTTTTGGCTTTTTTCCTTTTTCAATTTTTTTCTCTCTTCCTTCTTACTTCCTCATTAGATATATATTAATATCTATATTATTTATTTATTGATTTTCATTTATATAATAAATTCTTTTTTTTAAAACAAAAATATATAGAAAAACCATAGTCCAACCAACTAATATATACATTTAATAACTTAAAAAAAAAAAACAAACAAAATGCAATTGACTTGGAAGGATATCCCTACTGTTCCAAACAGTAATGATATGTTAGATATTGTTTTAAACAGAACTCAAAGAAAGACTCCTACTATTGTTAGACCAGGTTTCAAGATTCAAAGAATTAGAGCTTTTTATTTGAGAAAAGTAAAATTCACTAGTGAAGGTTTTATTGAAAAGATTGATGACATTATTTTGAAATTTCCAAAGATTGATGATTTACATCCATTCCACAAGGATTTAATGGATACATTATATGAAAAGAATCATTATAAGATTTCCTTAGCTTCTGTTTCTAAAGCCAAGACTCTTATTGAACAAGTTGAAAGAGATTACTGTAGATTATTGAAATTTGGTCAATCTTTGTTTCAATGTAAACAATTGAAAAGAGCTGCTTTAGGTAGAATGGCTACTATTGTCAAGAAATTGAAAGATCCTTTAGTCTATTTAGAACAAGTTAGACAACATTTGGGTAGATTGCCAATGATTGATCCAAATACTAGAACTTTAGTCATTTGTGGTTACCCTAATGTTGGTAAGTCTTCTTTCTTGAGAAAAATCACTAAAGCTGATGTTGAAGTTCAACCTTATGCTTTCACCACTAAATCTCTATTCGTTGGTCATTTTGATTACAAACATTTGAGATTCCAAGCTATTGATACCCCAGGTATTTTGGATAGACCAACTGAAGAAATGAACAATATTGAAATGCAATCCATTTATGCTATTGCCCATTTAAGATCTTGTATTTTATATTTCATGGATTTATCTGAACAATGTGGTTTCTCTATCGAAGCTCAAGTCAAACTTTTCCACAATATTAAACCATTATTCCAAAACAAATCTGTTCTTGTTGTTTTAAACAAGTCTGATATAATCAGAATGGAACACTTAGATCAAGCCAACATAGACTTAATCAACTCTGTCAAACAAATGGATGGTGTTGAAATGATTGAAACCTCTTGTATCAATGATGAAGACTTATTGGCTGGTGTTGAAATGGTTAGAAA
>LXPE01000010.1:238874-249488 GCA_001664025.1 Hanseniaspora valbyensis NRRL Y-1626
TAATATGTTATTTTGGTTTTTCTTTTTTTTTTTTGTTGAAGGATACACTCTTTATTTATTATCAATTCTATTAGTTAAACTAGTAAAAATTTGTCATTTATTATATCATTAAAATATATATAATTAAACCAAAGTAAATTACTAAACCATATATTCTATATTTAAACTGTTTTCTTTTTCTATTATTGATATAAAAAGATTTATTTTAAAAAAAATATATATTAAAAAAATTCTCTCTCTCTCTTTTTCTTTTTTTTTTTTATGATCTGTTAATTTATTTTAAAATTATAAAATAATACATCTTAAATAATTGTTTTAAAAAAAAACAACAACAAAAAAGTAAATATAATAGTACAATAAAGAGCATAAAAGAAGAAGCCAACAACTTAACTTTAATAATATTTATTCTTTTTTTTTTCATTTGAATTAACTTAAATACAAATATTAAACAGATCAACAAAAAGAACTAAAGCACAGCTAAAATATAAAAAGAAAGAAGTGTTTTTTTTTCTAAATTTTTAATTTTATTTTTTAAATAATGTCTGTTGGCAATAATTTGAATAGAAGAAATTCTAAAAGCAGAACTCACTCTGTAAATAATTCCTCGGGTTTCAATAGACCCAGAAGATTTTCTTTATTATATTCATCTTCTGATGATGAAGAGGAAGATGATGACGATGATAATGGTAATCTATCTGAAAATAATAATGACCAATTAGCCAATTTGAAAAATAGAAGAAAATCTAAATCAGTATCTAAACCTACTCCAGGATCAAATAGTAATACTGAAATGAAAATGATGGCTTTAAGAAACAAACTAAAACTACTTAAATCTGCAACAATTAATAATAACAATAATAATCATAAAGATCCATATAATGATCATTTAAGTAGTAATAATAGCTTACAATCAACTGCAAAAATGCGAAAACAACAACAGCAACAACAAAATTTAATTTCTTCCTCTTCAGATGATGAAAATGATGACGACGATGATGATGATAAAACTTCTTCAGATGATGAAAAAGATATCAAACCCTTTTCTTTAAACAATAAAAAAGATGTGCAAAGTTTACCTAATTTAAAAACAGTTTCTGATCTTTCAGATCTTTCAGAATCTCCAGATTTAGAACTATCAAAGACAACTGGTGACGAAAAAGAAGATGAAGTAAAAGAAAAAACTGATCATAAGAGTGCGTCAATTTCTTCTGATGAACTCAATGAAAAAGAACTTCTTAAAGCAATCTCTTCAGAATCTGATGTTGAACAAGAAGAAGAAGATTTGATTCTTGAAGATGATTTCTCCATGGATTTGAATTTAGATCTTGATCTTGAAGATGAAAAACATATTTATAATAAAAATAACAACAGTCTGGAAATGTTTAGCAATGTTGCAGAAGTTCCTTCTTTCAAAAATCATTCAGATATTTTTGTAGCTGAAGAGGAAGAAGAGGAAGAGGAAGATATTGATATTAATCTCGGAAAAGATAATAACAATGAAGAAAAAGATGATGATTATGATGATAATGATGATGAAGATATTGATGATGACGAGGATGATTATGATGAGATGTTGCTTGAAGCTGCATTGATTACAGACTCAGAAAGCACTAATGGTCATTTAGTTCACAGTTCTTTGTCAAATAATGAAGATGATGATGAAAATGAGGATAATGATGATACTAATAATGATAATGTTTTTATTAATGTTGATGATCTAGATCCACACAGTTTCTACTTTGATAATGAAATTGATGAAGATGAAGATGATGATGATCAAGAGGACAATGACGATAACAAGAATATTTCAAGAAATCCCTTTTTCCAAGATGAGGAAAGTACTGATGAAGAACAAGAACTGCCGGAAATTAGTAACAAAATCAAAACTCGTTCAAGAAGTATTCACAATTTGCATGACTCAGCTTTTGGTAAAAATCTTCCAAAATTAAACTGTTGGAAAGCTGATGGAAGAAGACCTTTCAGTATCATTGATGGTTTATCTACTAAATCTCTATACTCAATTGTAATTGAAGACGATGATGATGATGAAGAGGATGACGAAGATGATGATGATGATCAAGAAAATGATGATGATAGCTGTTCTAGTAATGGAAATAATGCAAAAAATAATCTTTTAACACCAGCTAGTAAGATATCCTTTCCTGGAATTACAAAGAGAAAAAATAGTTTCTTTGCTGCTAGAGCTAACATCAATGATCAACTCTTGGAAGAGGCTACTTCAAATGATACCACTCCAAAACTGAGGAGCCATGAAAAATCTAAACCATTAGAATCTAAAAATATTGTTCATGATTTCTCAATGAACCAATTGATAGCTATCAGCAGCAGTGACAATAAAGAAGAAGATGAAGAACAGGAAGATAATGAAGACAATGATGATGATGATGAAAGTAATGGAGAAGTTGATGAGACAGCTACTCAACTACCACCATCAGCCACCAATTCAACAGAAGAAATTCAAATGGTTTTCCATAAGGACAAAAAAGATAATGATGACGGTGATGAGGATCTTTTCACTGAAAATGGATTGAATGCCTTGATGAACAAAGAATTGATAATAGAATTCTCTGCTCCTTCAGGCTCAAATCCATTGGACCAGTTCCGTAGAAATAGTTTAACAAATTTCCAAAACCATTTAAATTCGGATAATTCTGACAATAACTCAAAATTGGGAAGTGCCGATTTTGCACTCATTCAACAATTGACTCAACAACAACAAGACCCTTTAGCAGGATCTACTGCTAACAGAAGAGGAAGTGTTATTATGGAAGAAGCTAAAGAAGGCCAATTAAGATACACTAAATCAGGTCTTTTTTCAGAAGCTGTGATGATGAATTTGGAAGAGTTTATTAGTAGTAACTCTGCAAATGGTGGTGAAGTCCAATTTGAAGTTGATGGTCTGTCTTTTAATTAAATATATATAGAACAATAAAATAAAAATAATAATAAAAACCAAAAAAAAGAAAGAAAACATTATATCATATAATATTGTTTCTCTGTTTTGCAATATATAATAAAACAAAATATTATAAATTTTATATTAGTTTTTATTAATTTTATTATTTTAAAAAGATAATTATATCTTATATTACACTATGTTCATATATAGAATTAAACTTTTGGTTCTTTTTTGAACAATTTCCATTTAGATGTCTTCTTTGCAACTTTTTCCTCTTTTGCCTTTATTGTCTTATTTTTCTTTTCTTTAATATCTTTCTGTTCTTTATCAATTTGATTACCATAATTGTCATTACTAAATTGGACAAGTTTTGACATCAAACCACCAGATTTTTTTGGTTTTTTAGTAGCAGAAGAATCAATAGTTGTTTGTTTGCTAATTTGTTGCTCATTATTAGTTTCTGGTTGGAAATTAGAATTATTAACTTGTTGATGATATTGTGGGTTTTTTTGTTGGGAAGTGAAATTGTTGTAAAAATGATTAGATTGCACTTGTTCTTTTGGTTGCACATTTTCTGTTTCTCTTTCTACATGGTCAGCTTCTGTAGGAATATTATGTTTTTGAGAGATTATTGGTTTTTCAACTTTTATCTCTTCTTTTGTAATTTTAACTGGTTCATTTAGAGTGATGATAGGGTTTCTTATAGATGGCAAAGGTTGTTTTCCAGAAATTTTTGTTTTTTCCTCAGTCACTATAGTTGTTGGAACAGCAGGAGCAGTTTGCTTTGTTTCATTGACTTGTAAATTTTTATTAGAAATTGTAGCCGGTTCTTTAACAACTTGTCTTGAATCAATTTGGGTTGTTTCAGTAAAATTGTTATTTAATTTGGCTTGTTCATTAGGGTTTAAAGAAGTGGTAACGTTGTTATTGTCATATTTTTTTACAGCCTCCTTTCCATTGTTAGTAATATTTTCAGTAATTTCCTTTTCATATCCAACAGCTTTATCATTACCAATACCTTTCAAAACATCAACTTCACGATCCTCATCCAAATTTTCTAAAGCATCTCTCAATTCACTTTCACTTTGCATAGTTCTCAACAACGGAACATCCTGCAATATCCAACCTTCAGGATGTTCAGATAAGTGTTCCAATGAATCTGATGATAATGGATCAGGAACATCATTATACAGTTCTGTCACATCTTCCCCATTATCATTCACAATCTCTTCCTCTACTTCTTCTTCAGGATTCTCTACAATTTCATCTTCATAGACTCTAGAAGGAACACAATCTTCTTTCAATGTTTTGTCTATACAAGTTTCAGTTTTCTTTCCAAAAGTAGTAGGTTTTGAGGAAATACCTGCTGCAGAGGCGACTCTAAATGAAGTTACAGATTCTTCTAAGACTGGAAAAGTTGGATTCTTCAATTGTTGGTTTTGAACTTTTGGAATAGTAGGTACATGTTCTTCTAAAACAGGAAGAGTAGCAACTTTTGGTTTTTGGGTTTCTACATCTTTAATATCATGGTTTCTTTGATAAAATGACTTTTCAGTTGCATGTGGGGTCAAAGGCTCAGTAACCTCATCAACAGTCTTTTCATTTTCATCTGAAAGTTCTGTATCATTTGCCATTTGAGGATATTCTTCAGCATCTTCTTCTTCGGGAGCAACAGGTAAAAATTCAATATCACTATCACTACCTTCATCATCATCATCATCAACAACAACAACAGTCTTGGTGGCAACATTATCACCACCAGTAACAACAACAGTATTTTGTAATTCTGGCTGTTCTTCTTGCAATTGTTCAACTTCAGTATTGACAGGTAGAGAAATCTTTTCATTTCTAACAGCCTTATCTTTCTTTTTGAATATTTTGAAAGGATTAAATTTGGACTTCTTTTGAGTAGCCTTGCTGACATTAGTTAAAGTGTTGATAGATGTGGCACCATTTGCTACAGGTTCTGAAACTCTATCTGTTTCACTAGCTTTCACGTCTACTGTGGTTGTAGCAGCTGAGTTAGGGCCATCTCTTAAGGATCTAGGTATTTCATATTTTTTAGTACCTATTTGAGCATTTGGTGGAATAATCTCTGGATCTTGATTCTTTCTAATTTTTTTAAATTTGCTTTTTTTGTTTTGTAACTTTTGATTGGCAGCTTCAACAGCAACAATTCTGGATGGATCAGACATTACTTTCTCTCTAGCAATCTCCAAAGCTCTAGCATACATTTCAGCACTTGTCAATCTGGCAGATGCATCTGTTCCATTAGTAGTATTGTTATTGTTATCATATCCAGGAAGGAAATTACTTTGGGCAAATCTTGGCTGTTGTACAGGTTTTGGTTGTTGTGCATATACAGGCAATGCTTTTTTAGTTCTTTGTGATCTGTGACGTTTAGCTTGTAGATGGTATTGTTTTTGCTGTTGTTGATCCTCAACTCCTTCATCCTCTTCTTCTACTATTCCATCAGTATATTGATCACTACTGAATCTGTTAAACATTGGTTGAAGATATTCTCTTTTAGAGTCTCCCTTGTGAGGGGATCCTATCAAAGAGTTTGTTCTACTACTGTTTCTTGAAGTTCCAGTAGGTTTTTGAAGTTTAACAATAGTAGTTTTGACAGTACCATCAGGCAATGTTTTTTTAACAGTCTTTGTGACAGTTTCTAATCCTGATGCAGAGTCAATCTCTTTAGTTGTTGTGGTGGTAGTTGTTGTTACAGAGGTAATACTATTGTATCTATCTGGAGAGTGATCAAAACTATTTTCTTCGCCATCATCATCTTGATATCCGTCATAATCATTATGATCAATTTTTTGAGTGTACTGATTATTTTTATCATCAAAATCTACAACATCATAACCATCATCGTCATCTTCTTCTTCATAATGATTGTTAAAACCATGATCTTCAATGTTATCTTGATATTGATAGTATTGATCATCATCTTCTTCTTCTTCTTCTTCATCATCATCATGGTATATTTGTTTTTGTTTATGATTTGGAACAGTCTTTGAACCTTTTTTGCTCTTCTTAATAGTTCTTCTAGTTTGAGGATATGTTTTAATATAATTCTTATTGTTATGTTGTTGTTGGCCTGCTGTTAAAGGAATAGATCTAACATATTGTCTTGCAGTGGCATTAGAACCTGATTCTATGTTGTATCCATTCACGTGAGAACCACCATAGTGATAATCATATCTAGATAAATCAGGAATAGATCTGCTTGTATTGTTGTTACCAAATAAACCCATCGTATATATTAATAATTAAAATTACAAGTGGAAGTAGTTACAGGTGTATATTTATATTATTTTATTTATCTTAATAAATGGAGGGGTGTAGGATAAAAAAAGGAATATATATATATAAATATTAGTTTTTTTTATTTATTATTAAAATTATCTTGTATGGTTGTAAGTTATAATTATCTTTTTTTTATATATAAAAGAAAGAATATATTCTATTTAAATAATGATAATATTATTTACAACAGTTTCTTTTATTAATTAAAGAATCAATAATGGAGAAGAATGGTATATAAACATAAAAATATGAAACATTTTCTAATTTTAAAAGAAAATAATAATATATAAAAAAATTTTTTTTTTTTAAAGGGTGAAGGAGAAACAAAAAGAAAAGAAAGAAAAAACAATCGAGATTTTATTTATAAATTTGTTTTTTTTTTTTCGGATATGGAATCATGAAACAAATTTAACTTCATTTTTTTTTTTTTTAAATTTTTAAATTTTTGTTAAGTACTCACGTGTGTTTTACCTAAAACAGTAACTCAAAAAATTATTCATATTTTAATATATATATATCCTTTGTTGTAAAATATAATAATATATTTAAAAAAAAAATTTAAAAAAATTGTAATTATAAATGGGTTCATCTAATTTATAATTATGTGTATAAGATTTTTTTTTTTTAATTGTTTCTTTAATAAGATCATAACTTGGAATTTAAACTTTTTTCTTCAATTAAAACCCCAAGCATTTAATGATATCACCCCAAACCTTAGCTGGGTTTTGGGAAGCATCAACACCAGCCCAGATACCTTTCTTCTTGTAGTAATCAACGATTGGTTCAGTTTGTTGGTGGTAAGAATTTAATCTCTTCTTCAAAGCATCAGCATTGTCATCAGATCTTTGAACTAATGGTTCACCACTGACATCATCAGTCATTTCCTTCTTTGGTGGGTTGAAAAGCTTGTGGTAAGATCTACCAGAGGCTGGGTGGACTAATCTACCAGTGATTCTAGCGACTAATAATTCATCATCAACTTTCAATTCAACGGCTTTTTGTAATGGCTTTTCCATATCTTTCAACATTTCATCCAATTTTTCAGCTTGTGGAATAGTTCTTGGGAAACCATCTAAGATGAAACCTTTAGAAGCACAAGTTGGGTTAGTAGTCAATTCAGATTTGATCATGTTGACCATGATTTCATCAGAGACTAAACCACCTTGGTCCATAATCTTCTTGGCAGCGACACCTAATTCAGTACCTTTTTTAACTTGGGATCTTAACATATCACCAGTGGATAAATGGAAAGCACCGAATTTTTCAACCAAGTTTGGAGCTTGAGTACCTTTACCAGCACCTGGTGGACCAATCAAAACCATTCTTAATTGTTGTTCAATAGATTTATCAGAAGACATTGTTTATATATGTAGAAGTTTTTTTTTATGTATGTAGTTTAACAAAGTAATACTTGGTTTATTATATTTATTTGTTATATGTAAAAGGAAAGAATTAAAAAAACATTTGATAATAAGTTGAATATTTTTTAAAACTTTAAAAAACAAAAAAAAAAAAAGAAGTGAAGTGAAAAAAAAAAAAATTTTTTTCCTAACTAACTTCAATTTTTTATTTTTTATTTATTGAACGAACTGCATAAGCAACATTAAAAAGACAAAAAAAAAAAAAATTTTCTTTGGTTTATATCCGCTTAACTTTAACAAATGAAAAGAAGAAGATGAATATAAAAATCTTATTAGTGGGAAATTAATACAATATATTTAAATATAGTTATTTAAATAAAATGTTGTTTTAATAAGTTCAAATATAAAAAGGTATTATAATTTTATGACGTGCATTCTATTTATTTAATGTAACATATTATTTTATTTGAAAAAAAAATTTTAAGTTAAAACATTTAATTTAATGTTTACATTTAAAAAAATTTTAAACTAAAAGTTATTAATAAAATATTTAGTTGATATTAATTTTAATTTGTAAACAATAATTTATGATATTAAATCATATATATATATATATATATACTATAGACAACTTAAATGTACAAAACCATCACCTTGTTCCTTACAATCAAGCAAACACCATTCACCAACACTTTCCAAAAATGAAACTTTAATTGTATCCCTACAAATCTCACATTCAATTCCATTCAAATTACTCATCAATCTTCTTGGAACGATCACATAAGACTCTGTGATATTATT
Organism: Hanseniaspora valbyensis NRRL Y-1626; assembly: GCA_001664025.1. Taxonomy (NCBI): domain Eukaryota; kingdom Fungi; phylum Ascomycota; class Saccharomycetes; order Saccharomycodales; family Saccharomycodaceae; genus Hanseniaspora; species Hanseniaspora valbyensis. Next base: position 247,269 of record LXPE01000010.1, read on the forward strand.
ACTATCAGTATCATTCTCTTCATTACCTATCTTTCTCTTTTTAGCTAAATGATCATCATTATTTTCAGAGCTGCCTTCTTTTGTTGAACCAATGGCTGTTGATTCACCATTTTGATCACTATTTTTTTGTAATGGGGAAGTGTACCATGTTCTATTAACCATGACTTTTCTTATCCCTTGTTTAGTGATAATAGTAGATTTAGAAATTGATTCATGATGTCTTTAAATGTGAATAATCAAGATACTGTTAAAAAAGATGGTGGTGGTGATGATGATGATGATGATGATGATAGAGTTAATAAGTTTATAGAAAAGAGTAAAAACGTTAAAGTTGATGATTTGAAACAATTGTTAAGTGAATTGAAAAGTTTGGATTTGATAAAATTGGAGTTAGAAAAAGAGAAAATTTTGGAAAATAATGAAAAGAGTATAATGTCTATATGGGGTCAAGACTCTTTTGAATCATCATTGGAAAAGTATAACAAAAAAATTAATGATATCAATGGTAATACCCATATAGAGAATGATGATATAAAGGAAAGAGATTTGAATGGTGGAAGTAATGCTAAAATATCTTCTGAAAGACTTCCTGATTTGAACCTTTTGTCTAACATTAACAAAGATTTACAATCTTCAAAATTATCATTACCAGATTTCTTACAAATAAACATTGAAACAAACAATTTTCATCAATGGTCAAAATATATTCAACTTCTATACAGAAACTTGCCAGAGAAATGTCAAATTTGTGGTAAAAGATTTCCACTAAGCAAACCAACCAATTACAACTTCAAAAATTATAACAACAGTAATAATAGTAATAGTAATAATAGTAATAGTAATAATAATAATAAGAGATCTTTGTTGATGGCAGAGAGTGCTACTAGTGGTAAGGACGCCACCATAAGCTCAATGCAGGATTTGCAAAAAAACATTGAACAACATATGGACATGCTGTTTATATTCAGGAAGATTTTTCAATTGAATATCCATTTCAATCAAAGTTTTTTCTTCCAAAACAGTGTTTTTCAAAATATCATTAATTTTTTTGATAAAAGTTAACCTTTCATAAAGTTCATCTGAATAATTTTTATCTAATGTTTTATCAATGAAAAAAATTAATCTCTCAGTAGTCTTTAAAAGATCTTCAATTTTAGGAACAATTTGGTTTTTTTGTAAAAATCTTTTTTCATGTAATAAAGAAGCTTTCACCAAGAAAGTTTCTATATTTTTTAATGTGTCCTTTGGTAAAAAATCTTTATTAGAATCTTCAAATAAATCATCATCATTATCCCCTGATACTCCATTTTTCATATTAACCCTTTCAACCCAAGTTTCAAACAGTTCTATAAGTTTTTGTCTATTACTATTATTCATAGTGAGATATTTTTTTTTGAATAGAGTACTCAAATTTACGCTAAGTTTCTTGTTATATGATGCATTTATGGAAATCAATATAGAATCTATAAGCTTGAAATATAGTATAATCATATCATCATTATTAGATTTTTCAAGTTTTGATAAAATAAGTTTAGATATTTCATTAGACTTTGTCAATCTTAAATCATTTGCTATATTTGTTAATTCAGGAATACTATTTTGTAAATTATGTTCTAAAATTTGTTTAAAATTTTCAAACTCTTTATCAACATTATTTAAAGACATTTTAAGAAAAAAGAAGAAGAAGAAGAAAAAATTATCTTTTAAATAAACAAAAAATATATATGATTAATTGTAGTTTATCAAATATAGAATAGTATATATTAATATTAGCTTTTCGGTGTTTTTAATATCTTTATATGTTTTTAAAAAAAAAAAAAAATCAAAAAAATATATATATATATATTGATCACGTTTTAATAATTGTTTTAAAGTATTAAAAAAAAATAAAGAACATATATTTGAATATAACACATAAACAGATTATAGTAATAATATTTTAATAGTAATAAGTATTTATCTATTATAATTAAATACAATTATTTATATATAACGGTTATATATTTTAAATAATAATAATATATCCGTGTATATACCACAGCAATATAATATTTCTGATATTAGGTAAAAATATAAAAAAAAACAAAACCCACTAAAATAGGACCAAATCAGATTTTTTTTTAAAATTTTTTTTTCAAATAAATTTTTATAACCAAAAAAGTGTTTTTTTCTAGTTTTTTTTCTTCTCTTTTTTTTTTTTTTTTACACTTTACAAAGTTT
>LXPE01000010.1:262331-274875 GCA_001664025.1 Hanseniaspora valbyensis NRRL Y-1626
TAGAAGATAATAGTAGTAATAAAAATAAATTAATTATAGAAAGAGATATAATAAGATATATTTTAACAATATGTGATAATAATAATAGTGATATAAATAAATTATTAAACACAACACAAGATTCATTAAGATATGATAGTAGTAATAATAATAGTAATACTATACTAACTAAATTAATAGGTAATAATAAAACTATTATTAATAGTAATAATCAATATTACTATTTAATTAATATATCTAAAAGATTAATGAGAATACCTTTAGGTATTAATAGTATAGATATATTAAAGAGATTAGTAGTAGTACATAACAGTTTATAGAATTTATTAATAATAGTAATAATAAAAACATATTATACATATCTGCCACAATCCCTATATAAAAAAAAAAAAAACAATATATATATATTTATATTATATTAAATATATATATATTGTTTTTTCCGGAACATTTATTATAGATTAATTAATGGGGGTGTGGGAGGAATATAGGAATATAAATATGCATATATATATATATATTATAAAGGGGTAGAACAATATAACAAAAAAAAAAACAAAAAATAATAATTACGTATTTTATTTTATTACATATATAAAAAAAAGGATTTAGTGAAATAATAAACAATTTATATCCACACAAACACACACCTACAAAAAATAATATATATATATCAATATTTTTCTATTAAATTTTTTATTACGTCATTTAATATAAATATATATAATATTTTTTTTAAAAAAAAAAATTTTTCTAATCTTTTGTATTTTTTTATTTTAATAAATAACATCTCCACAAAAAAAAAACAACTCAAAGTGTTTAAAATTAATATATATATATATATATGTCTTACACGTCATAGTTATGATAAATATATATATGATGTTTATTTTTTTTTTTTTTAATTATTTATTGACATCAATAACTTTAAGTGTTTATTAATTTAATTTAATTTATATTTATTTATATATATATATATATATATATAAAGATGTGTTTTTTGTTAATTTATAATTATTCTGTTTTATTTATCTATTTATGTTCATTTTATTAACAAAGTAAAATATAATAATAATAATCAATAAATACGAATAAATACAAAAAAACAACCAATAACACATAAAATATACACACTCTCTACTTTTTTATAACAAAAAAATTAATATAAATATGAACTTTAAAAAAAACTATTCTCTAAATAATACTACTTCTAACAATACTGATGATGATTCTTTAAGTAACTCTTCTTTTGAAAATGATGATGAAAATAATTATTATACTTTATCATCTGAAGTCACTGGTGGTAATAATAAAGATTCTTTATTAAATGATAATAGTTCTACTACTACTACTTCTTCTTCTTCAAGTAAAAAAGATTCTGATATTCAAAGACATAAATCTTTTTTGGATAATGATAATATTGATTCTTTGAAACCTAGAAGAAGAAGTAGATTAGAAAGACAATCTATATCCAATATCGCTTTAACTGATGCTGCTTTAATCACTCCTGATGCTCAACAACAACAGATTTTATTATCTTCTCCTCCTCAAAGTGCTATTAGTAATTCTGGTTCCTTTTTGGCTAGATCTAGAGCTCCTTCTATTTCTAACAATCTTTTAAGATCTCCTCCTTTAAACAATGATATTATGAATACAAATCATTTGGCTCAAAATAGTAATAATAACATTTTATTAAATCAACATGCCAATGATATTCCTGATATCTCTCTTGATACTTCTATTAGTAAAAGTAAAAGTAAAAGAAACTCTGTTGCTAATATTTCTAGCCAACAACAATTCCCACCATTACCAGCTACTTCTGGTATTACCTCTAATCCAGATAATATTGTCATCAATCACAAAAGAATCGCTCCTTACTGTTTTGCCTTTGATATTGATGGTGTTATTTTGAAAGGTCCTACTCTTATCCCGGAAGCCAAAGAAGCCATCTCCATGCTTAATGGTAATAACAAACATAATATCGTTGTTCCATATGTCTTTGTCACCAATGGTGGTGGTACTGATGAGAAATTGAGAGCTGAAAAATTATCCAATATGCTAGAATGTCATGTAGATGAAATGCAAGTCATTCAAGGTCACACTCCAATGAGATCATTAACTGATAAATATAACAATGTTCTTATCGTTGGTGGTTTAGGAGATAACTGTAGACAAATTGGATTGAAATATGGTTTCAAAAATGTTTACACTGTTGTTGATATTATTCATTGGAACCCCTCAGTTACTCCTTACTACAAATTGAATGAAGAAGAAGAAGCAAGAGCCCATACGGGTCTTGATTTTAGTACAATCAACATTGATTGTATCTTGGTAATGGCTGATTCAAGAAACTGGGTTGTTGATCAACAAATCATTTTAGAACTTTTACTTTCTGATAAAGGTGTTATGGGAACCCATATTGATATAAGACATGATGATGATCCAGCAGTCATCTCCAAAAAATTGGAAAAGACTCAACCAGATTTATATTTTGCTCACTCTGATTTTGTTTGGGCTACTGACTACAACTTGACTAGATACGGAATGGGTGCTTTACAAGTATCCTTAGCTGCTTTGTATAAGGAACACACTAATGGTTTAGAATTATGTTGTAAAAGATTTGGTAAACCCCAAAGAACAACTTTTGATTTCACATTTGATTTCTTACAAGATTGGAGAAAGCATGTTGTAGCTGATGTTGCTAATAAGACTCGTAGAAGAGCCCAATCTATCTCAAATGCAGGACTTGTAACCAGGCAAGCAAGTGTTTGCGAAGATGTTTCCTCTCCAAGAACCAACTCTAACAAAAGTTCTATTTCTCAACTGAGAAAAAATAATTTAATTTTGAATTCTAAGAATATTGATACCAGTAATGCTTTAGCCAGTGATGAGGAAGAAGAAGAAGATGCTTTATCACCAGCAACTAAACATAAGTTTACACCGGTACCATTTACCTCAGATGATAGTGAAGAAGAAGACGATGATGTTGATGATAAAGAGGATGATATTATAACAATTAACAAGCACTCTATAAAAATTCCTCCTCCAACAACAGTCTATTTTGTTGGTGATACTCCAGAGAGTGATATTAGATTTGCAAACTTGCATCATGAGTCTTGGTTTTCCATTCTTGTTGAAACAGGTGTTTATCAACATGGAGCCAAACCAAAATATGAACCAAAGGCTATTAAAAAGACAGTTTTAGATGCTGTTGAATGGGTCATTGAAAAAGAATATCAAAAGGAAGTTGCTGAATGGAAGAGTTTGAGTGTTGATCACTCATAAATAATAATAAAAATTATAATAACAAAGACTGTATACAAAATTATAAACAAAGCACAATTGTAAAAAAAAAGAGAAAAAAAAACAAATATATATATATAAATAATTTAAATTTAAAAATAAAATAAAAAAATTTGATCTTTACTTACAAAACCATACCGAATCCAAACATGATTTTGACACCTCTTACATAAACTTCTCTAAATCTATCTCTAACCCTATCTTCTTGGCCCAATGGGACACCTCCCCAGATAACCTCCATAGTAGTCTCACCAAACTCACTACTTTCATGGAACTTCAAGCATAACTCAGACTCCTGTTTGGCAGCCCAATCACTCAATCTCCAACCCATAACAATCTCGCATTCAGCATCCCCTTTTTTATTCAATTCTTTGATTGTTGTTGTGATATTGTCATTGAAAAGACCATATTCATCACCAACTTTTAATAGGCCAGATGAAGATATTTTTATTGGATGGAAAGTACCCCTGGACCAGGCATTTATGAATTGTGGGGATATATATATCTCAAATAGTTGACTGGCCCTTGTGGTGAAAGTTTCTTGGAACTTTATGGTTGTAGTATTTTGCTTACTACTGGTAGTGGCAGTAGTAGTGGTAGTTTCAGTAGTAACTTTGACTGGCTTTGATGGGGTTGTAGCAGAGCTTTGTTCATTTTTTGAAGTCTCAGTAGATTCTTTCTTGGATAAACTTTGATAAATATGTAATTTTGCTTTTTGGGCATTTTCAGCAGTATAGGTGGAAGTAACTTTTTCAGCATCCAACTGTATATCCTTTGCATTCTCTTCCAACAAATCATCATTGAACTTGTAGAAGATGGCTGATAACTCTTTTTTAATTTCATTTTTGAAAAACTCTCTTATCTTAAATGAATCATCAGATTTCTCCTTCAAAATTGTTAATTCATATTGATAACTCTCAACTTCAGAATCAAATGCTATCTCTGGTATCTTAATAGTTCCACTATAAGCAAAAGAGTCCTTCTCACTTTCAACATCAAAATCTAAAACCATTTGCATGTCAAACAAAGACATCAACTTACCCTTTCTCTGGTTCACCTCACAATCACCTTCCAATTGACTCATTTTAGTAATTGTCAAAGTGATATCAGATGAGGAGGCTTTGAATATCTTGTTTTCTAGTACTCTTTGAAAATACTCTTTAGCCCATGGAAGACAGTTTTTATCTGTCCAATGCCAGTTGTTAACGTTAATAACCATTTTTTAAGAAAAAGAAGGAAAAAAGTGTATGTTTTGGTTTATTAGAATTTTTTTTTTGTAAACAATTAAAATGTAATTATCTTCATAGATTAATTGATTAGTTTTTAAAAAAAAAAAAAGAAAGGAAAACAAGTTTCATATACAATTTTTTTTCAATCTTTTATTTTTTTTTTTAAAAAAAAAGTATTCTAGAAAATTCTATCAAAACAAATCACGTGCATTTCATCTTTTATCAAGTTCTGCACAATTAACAAAAACAAAATTCATATAATCTATTTTGAATCAAATTAATTTGAATGAAATCATCTAATTAATAAAAACTTCATATATATATATATATATATATCTTTTTATTTAACTTTTCTTTATATTGATATTTTATTTATTGGCACTTTTGTTGTTACTGTTGTCATTGTTTGCAGAAGTGAAAGCACTGAAATCAAATCCATTTGCTAAATTGCTATTATCAAATACATTGGACATCATTGATGGAAGACCATTACCCAAGAAATCCAACATCATATAAACACCACCACCAGAGTACTCATCAACATCTGCTGGCAAGACTTGTGTTAGTCCTTCCAAGAACCAGATCTTATCTTTTTTCTCTGTTACAAAAGATCTTAACATTTTATAATAACATCTCATAATTCTCATTGCATTCATATCCCCAGTCATCAATAATAACAAGAAAGTTTTATCCAACAAAGCTGGGAAAGAAAAAATTCTTAATATGAAACCATCTTTTTCAATCCCTTTGTTCAACTTATCCAAATATGCTAGTGTAATTAAATAAGGAGAATCAATCTCAATAGGATACAAATCTGCAATACTCTCATCAAAACACATTAAATCTGTGATGTTTGGTGCTGGCATGGATTCAGCATTACTTCCACCATCTCCATCTCCTAATCCACCCAAATTATTATTACTACTACTATTACTATTGTTATTATTATTGTTTTGACCACTTTCATTTAGAACAGTGTTTACAGCAGCTTCAGCAGCAGAGCTTGCCATCAAATATTGACCTAATTCAGATAAATCTACATTAATCAAATTATAAAATCTTGATGTCTCTGGTAATGGCCAAACAGCAGTCAAAATGGTTGCTGCCCCTTTGACATGGAAAATCCATGCAGAAGTTGTGAAATCACCAATACCACTATCTGCACTACTTCCTTTTTCATCTTTTCCACCATTATTTTGTTGTTGTTGTGCAGGAACAGCATTTGCTAGAGAATCCATAATCAAAATTATAGCACTTCCTACTAATGCATCAGTATTTTCAGGAGTGATTTCCAAAACTGCATCTTTTAAAAGTTTTAAACAATCTAGTCTATGTGTTGCCACAATTTCTTCTAAACCTTGTTGGGTTCTGGAAAGATGTGTGGCAGAGAATGCTAGAATTGCATGCATTAAAAATGGAAATTGGAAGGAAAGATCTGGAATGTAACTTTTCCAAATAGAAGAGGAAACACAAATTCCACTATCAACTATGGTTGTGGAGACTAGTGTCATATAATGATGAAACAATTTCAAATCAACCAAATTCAATCCTGGAATCAATTGGTTTCCTTGTAGTTGTAAGAGAAATGGTGATGATTTGACAACAACAGCAATGCATTTTTTGAATTCTGTAGGAAATATGAATAATGGTAATAACTATACTAAACTGAGAAAAGGTAGTATCAGTGGAAGTGCACAAAGCAATAATAATAATAATACTAATAATAACAACAATACTAAAGTAAAATTTGGTAACATGATAAAACCTAATACTTCAAAAGCACCTAATTTAGATTCTACAACTCCTGCTCCAAACTATTCAAACAAAACAAATAATGCACCTTTAAGTGCTCCTGTTTCAACTCCTACAACATTGGCAAGTTTAGCTAATTTAGGGATGTCAATTGGAGGAACAAACATGGCCAATATAATTCCAGCCCCTTTGAGTAACCCAATGCAAACTCATAACAATAACAATAACAATAATAATAATAATAACAATAACAATGGAAATGAAAATGTTCATAATCCATTTTCCAATTTTCACCCTACACATAAAATGTCTATTCCTAGTACACCAAATATGTTCCAGCCTGCAGGAATTGGTGGTATCATTTATGATTTTAATGAATTGATTGGAGGTGCTGGTGCCAATAGTAATAACTTAGCTTCAAACAACATTAATACTACAGATCCAAAAGCAACAGATACTATCAATAACACAAATCAAAAACTAAAATCCAGCTCTTCTTTTCTTGCAACTCCTGAAATTTTGAAATCACCATTGATTTCAGAGAATAGCAATCCTAATGATGCATTTTCTAGAGTTCAACAAGATTTAAAAGATGAAGCTGTTGAAGTATTGAGTACAATGGCAACAGTTGCCCAAAGAGACAAAAAGACAGCAAATGATAATAAACATTCACCAGGAAATATTTTAAAGCATATGGATATGCAAAAGATAAATTCACCAGATATTACATTTTGACCACCACCAGATAATGATGAAAGTAATGGACCCCATGCATTTGCCCCATTTGTGAAAGCAGAAGCTAATTTCGGTAAATTAGATAAAGGTGACTTGCTATTATTCAAATGTTGTTTAATACCACTTAAAGATATGTGTTTACTAAGGTCACCAATATCTTTCTTAAAAATTTCAGGAGTAGCTGGATTATCATTAGTATTAATTTGATTATTATGAGAAATCTCTTCTTCACCAACAAATGATGGTTGTTGTTGTTGCTGTCCTACTGATTTTGACTGAGATTGATTTCCTTCTGTTTTTGAACTTTTTGTCAAATTTGACAATAATTTTGCATTATTCAAAGAAAAAAAAGTTCCTATACTATTTGTAATAGACATACTATTAGATTGAGGTGAATTCATAGCATTATTCAAATTTTGAAATATTGCACCGAATTGAGGGTCTATGTTATTTCCAGCTGTAGTATTAGCTTTTTGATTATTTGCAGAATTGGAAGTAGCTGATACAGCATTTGCATATTTTTCACTACTAGTTAAAGACATGAGTTGTGGAATAGTGTTGATATTGTTACCATTCAAATGTTGTTGAAACATCTGTTGAAGACTAGTGTTGCTATGTGTTTGAGAAAGTGTTGGTTTTGGATCATTTATAGGATTACTGCTACTTTTTGATTCATTGCTATTGTTACTTCTTGATCTTGGTGATTTGACTTTAGATACAAGGGCATCATCCTCAATAGTGACTTTTGTTCCATCCTCTTTTGTAACAACATATTTCACAATAGTAGTTTTAGAATCTTTCCTTTTGGAAACATTTTTTGGAGTTCCTATTTCATATGCAGCTGAAAGTTTTCTCTTTTTGTTTGTAAAAGAAACGTCACTCTCATTTGTATTTTGTCTACTGTCGCTAAAAACCATTCCATTACTACTTGATTCTTCTTTAATTTCGTCTAATTCTCTTTTTTTATGGATAGAATCAAAAGAATTGTCTTTAGATGGAGACATTGACAAAGGTTCACCATTTTCCAAAGCTTTTTTCATCATAATAATTTCTTTCTTGGTTCTTCTTCTTCTAGGTTGAGGAGCAGAGTAAACACATTCCAATGATTGATTTTCACATTTTGAACATATAGGTTTCTCTTCAGTACATTTAACTCTTCTTCTTTTACAATTATCACATCCATTTTTAGATTTGTGATGATATTGTCTTTTACCACCTTCTTTGGTGACATGTTTACCATTAACTTCTATAAGTTCAACAATTTTTACTTGAGATTTTTTCTCGTTACTAGAACCACTCTTTTCAACCATTCGTATTGTAATATTCTTTTTTTTATATATTAAAAAAAAAAAAAAGAATATGATCTCTTTGGACACAGATTATGAATATTATATTATTTTTAATGAGAATAGTTGTGGATTTAAAAAAAAACAAAATCGCTTTATTGAAAGATGTTTTATTAACTTTAAAATATAAATGAAAAATGAAGATTTAATTTATTTATCTTTTTAAATCAAATATACAATTCGATAAAGTCTTTTATATATAATATCAGTAATTTTTAATTTTTTAAAAAAAAAAAAAAATAGAACAAATTATAAAATAACTTGGTGTAATTAAACTTTCTCTTTTCTTTCAAAAAAACAAAATAATAATAAACTTTTTATAGTATATTAATTAATACTTTATTTTAAAGAAGAAAAATATTTGTGTTGGTGTTGTTATTAGTTATCTTTTTCACTCTTTTTTTTTTTATTCTCTGTATATATGAAAGTGTAATGTTTTCTAACATTATAATTTGAAATCCTCTTCTTATCTCGTTTATATAAAAATGTTTAAAAAAAAAAAAAATTTCGCTCTTTGATAATTTTTTTTTTTTTTTATTCATGTTTTGTTTTTTTTTTTTTTTTGATTTCAAAGAGGGTTGCAATTACTGTTTAGGGAAACTTTCAACAGAAACAAAATACATTTCGTTTATATTTTTTTTTTAGGCACTTGAAAAAAAAGAAGCAATACTTACCCGAATACTTCTAGTAATGAGGGAAAGTGAAAGATGGATCTTTTTTTCTATATATTTTTTTCTTTTTTTCTTCTCGTTTTCTCTTATTTGTTATGTTAAAGAATCATGTTAATATATTTATGTAATTATATAATTATTTATTTATTTTAAATTAAATTTATTTTTTATCCTAATGATCATGTGGATCCTCTCTTTCAGGTTCTGGATCAACATTTATAGTGGTATCTATTCTTAATATAGCTACACTTGCTTCTAATGCAGATTTCAAAGATTTGATCTTACTCATAGATGGTTCAATAACACCTTTCTTCAATTCATCAACAATCTTACCATTTAATAAATCTAAACCATAGTTTTTATATTTCTTCTTTTCTAAATTGGATTGGGATATAGCATGATATGATCTCAATTTGGCAATCAAATCACTAGAATCCTTGGCAGCATTTATGGCTAAAGTCTTTGGAATTACTAAAAGACTGTTTGCAAATTCAGAGATGGCTAATTGTTCTCTAGAACCAACAGATGTGGCAAAATTGTCCAAATAAATACTCAAAGCAGTCTCAACACAACCACCACCACACACAATATACCCACTTTCCAAAGTTCTTTTAACAACACATAAGGAATCATGAACAGATCTTTCAACTTCATCTAAAGAATAATCATTTGGACCTCTCAAAATGATACTAGAGGATGAGTGTTTGGCAGTACCTTTAATTAAAATACATTCATCATCAGATATTTTAGTTTGAACAACTTCTCTACATGAACCTAAACTTTCTTTTTCAAATACTTCATCACCTTCTAAATTACTCATAGAAGTGATTAGACTAGCACCAGTGGCTTTAGCAATTCTCTTTAAATCTTCTTTCAAACATCTTCTAACAGCCATACAACCATTTTCAACAAAAGTTTTCAAACATAAATCATCAATACCTTTAGTAGTTAAAATTACTTGAGCACCAGCATCTATAATCTTTTGGCATCTTTCCAAAACCAAAGTTTGTTCTCTTTCTCTAATTTTTTCTAATTGTTCAGGATCAGTGATTTCAATTTTAACACCCATAGCCATTCTAGCCTTTTGTAAGTTTATATCCAAACAAGCAATCTTGATATTACTATTAGCATTTTCAAAGGAACCTAGTTTCTTTGGCATAGCTTGGGAAGCGACAGTACAATTTAAAGCATAACCATCCACAAGCATACTTTCTAAAGAAGATTTACCATGGGCTTTCAACAAATTGATAGCTTTAACAGGATATTTAGTTTCACCTTTACCGTTAGTAGTTTTAACTTTCAAAATAGAATCAACAACCAAATTGGCAAAAAACTCATCATCAGATCCAATAATTTTAGAAGACATGGATGTTTTAGCAATATTTACTAAAACATCTTTACCTAGATCTTCAACTTTATACTGTAAATTGCTTTCAATATATCTGATAGCTTCTGTCAAAGCTAATCTGTAACCATTGATGACAATAGATGGATGTAAACCCATGACTCCTATAAGTTCATTGGCTCTTCTTAGCAATTCAGAAGCAATAACAACAACAGAAGTGGTACCATCACCAACTTCTCTATCTTGTTGTTGAGCTAATTCTACCAAGATTCTTCCAGCTGGATGCTCAACATCTAGCAAAGATAAAATTGTGGCACCATCATTTGTCATTGTGAAATCACCCATGTTATCAACTAACATTTTGTCTAAACCAACAGGTCCTAAAGAAGATTTGATAATATTTGCGATGGATAAAGCAGCTAGAACATTAGAGTTCCTAGTCTCTGTTGGACCATATTTGGTACCAGATAAAAACAAAGTTGAATTGTTAGTGTGTGAAGAGTTTTGAAACATTTTTTATATGTGGTTTTAATTAAATGTTTTATTTTAAAAAAATTGTAAAAAAATTTTTTTTTTTTTTTACAGACGCTGAGATTAAAATTGGTCAGAATGTTTTCATTTGATCAAGTAAAATAACAAAACAAACAACAAAAAAATAAGAAAAAGAAATAAAGATTAGAGATTAAATCACGTGTGACGGATATAACAACACCCTTCCCATTTCCATTTTTATTACTACCAAAAAAAAAAATTTTTTTCTTTTTATTCTTTTTTTTTTTTTTTATGCTGGAAAAAATATATATCAACACACACACACACATATTAAATATATATATATACATATAAAATTATCATTTAATCAATATTAATATTCTATATACACGAAAAATAAAATAAAGCTTTGTTTTTTGGACAGAATTAATTAAATGTAATTTTACTAATAGTATTTAATTAATAGATTCTTTTTTTATTATTATTATTTTAAATTATGTGCTTATAAAATGAATTTTTTCAACATTTACAATATATAAATGTATATATAGATATATATATATATTTGTTCTTTTAGATAATATATCATAAAGAGTTGATAAGGTTTTTTTTGTTTTTTTGTTTTCTCTTTTTCTTTTCCCTTCACTTATAAGATAACACATTTCTTAGATTTTTTAATAACTGGAGGCTCAAGAGCAGCTACAATAGCTTCATCAAAAACATTTTTTAATCCTCTTTGAGTCAAAGCAGAACATTCAACATATTTAACAGCTTTCAACTCTCTAGCTAATCTATCACCTTGGTCTTTAGATATTGGTCTTAATCTTTGTCTTTGTAATTTTTCTAAAATTACTTTATCATCTCTCAAATCTACTTGAGTACCAACAATCAAACAAGGAACACCTGGACAATGATGGTGAACTTCTGGGAACCATTTTTCTTTAACATTTTCAAAACTTGGTGGGGATATGACAGAGAAACAGACTAAAAAGACATCAGTTGATGGATATGAAAGTGGTCTTAATCTATCATAATCTTCTTGACCTGCAGTATCAAATAGACCTAGAGTATATGGTTCATCTCCAATCATAACTGTCACCGCATAGTTATCAAAAACAGTTGGAATATAATCAGCTGGGAATTGGTTAGTGGTGTATGAGATTAAAAGACAAGTCTTACCAACAGCACCATCACCAACAACTACACATTTAAGAGTTTGCATTTTTTGTTTCAAAAAAATAAATTTATTTAACTATTTAATATTCTTTTATGGTAGTATGTATAAACTTTTTTGTTTGTAAATTATTAATAAATTAATAAGATTATGATTTGTTTATAAATTTTTTTTAGAAAGATATTGTTGTTCTTATTTTTTTCTTTTAATTTTTTCTATAATTACTATATATATTTGGTTAATTAATTGAGTTTTAAATAATCAAGTGAAGAAAAAAAGAAATATAAATATATACTTTTTCTGTGGTTTATATATATATATATATATATATATGTATTCTTATTATTAATAGAAAAACTTGTGTATTTTATTTTTATATTATTATTATATAAACTGTTGTGTTTTTTCCAAAATAAAAAAATAAAAAAATTGTTATGGCTGTTTTCTTAATTTTTTTTTCTATCTCCTTCTAATTAAATATTTTTATATTTTTATAT
>LXPE01000010.1:290789-310736 GCA_001664025.1 Hanseniaspora valbyensis NRRL Y-1626
AATACTACGTTTATTAGTAAATTTTTTAACTTTAAGTAAAAAAACTAAAAATAAAAAAAAAAAAAAAAAGTATTAGGGGAATCATATCGGCAAACAAAAAAAACATAAACTAATTAAAATAATCACAACATTAAATTTAATAAAAAAAACCATAAATATATCATTGAATAATATGACTACAGAAATATATGGTAAATACAAAAAAAATTTAACAACGCCTTCTGATATTGAGAGTTGGTATATTAATGATGTTTTACTTAAACAAAATGAAACAGTATTAGATAACTTGATATTTATTATAAACAGTATAAAAAGAGATGATAGCCACAATGACAATAACATTGTCAACATTCCTATATTATCCAACACTACTTTCAAAGGTATATTTAAGAAAAAAGCAAACACTGATAAGTACACTGCTTTCAATTTAAAACTTTATGATGGTTTCAAATTAAGAAAAGAATATACTTATAAAAATAAACTGGTAGAAATACCACAACTTAAAGAAATATATGGAATGATTGATACTATATCAACTGTTTTAACTAAAAAATATACAAGTAAAGATGAATATAGAAATGGAATAATTGAAATTAACAAAATACTAGACTCTATAATAAAAGTTTTTAACAATGAAGATAGAGATACAGTTGATATAGTCTTAGATAGTAATCTAACAATACAAATATATTTAATAAAAGATTCCATGGTAATAAAATTCAAACTGAAAAATTCCTTAGTCACAATAGGATATATTAACGATCCATTTGTTATAAATCTTTACAGTAAGATAATACATTTAAAAGATAACATTAAATTACTAGCATGGAATTTTAATCAAATTAAAAGTATATAATATATATATATATATAAGGAGTTTTCATTTAGGGAAAATGTTTTTGTTTTTATTTTGTTCAAATATATTTAAAGGAAAAACTGTGTTTTTGTAAGGCTGAACATTTTATAGCCCGCTACCATATTATTATATATTTGTATGTGTGTGTTTTATTCTTTTATTTTTTTTTATTTTTTTTTTTTAAAAGAGAAAAAATTTACAGAACGTTTTATTTTTGTCATTTCTTTGTTGTTTTTAGTGTAAGAAAAAAAATTATACATATATATTTAATAATCTTTTTTTTTCATGATTTAAACAAAATAAAAAATAAAAGAATATAAAGATAGAAAACAGAATATATATTGAAACCTGATAGATAAAAGAATCTATAGAACATACATATAAATATATATCATTTTGTATATGTTTATAGAGATATATCTGTAATCTGTAATTAATAAATATTATCTTTTTTTTATTTTTTTCATTTTACAACAATGAGTAGATCAAGATCAGATAGTAGTTCTTTACATATACAACCTCCTTCGAATGTTAACAATTCAACTGCTATTATCACTAACAATCATATCAACACCAATAATAGTAAAACTACTTTAAATGAAACAGAACTTTCAGATATCAATATAGAACAACAGCAACAAAAACATTTACTATTACATAATGCTGTTAAAAAGCCCAAATTATCATATATAATAACGCTTTCCCCTTTGAATAACACTTTTGAAAAAAAAATTCTCATACTCCCACCATTTCCACAAACATTAAAACTTGGGAGACCTCTAACAAGTAGTTCATCTGTAAATGGTAATAATAACAATCAAACAGTTGCTTCCTCAAGAAATGGATTCTTTGAATCAAGAATTTTATCAAGAACACATGCACAATTACAATTAACTGAGAATAATGACATTTTAATTACTGATTTGAACTCTTCTAATGGAAGTTATCTGAATGATAATAAACTTCAGCCAATGAACCCTTATAAGGTGTCCCCAGGGGATGTTATAACCTTGGGTGCTGATATTATCCCTAATAACTCCAATAGCAATGGTGCAAATAATGCCAATGGTATTCATAGAAGAATTGTTGCTTTAGTTGAAGACATCACACCAGTTGTAGATATAGGTTTTGATGATCATGAAAGCAATTTTAATAAGAATATGCTCCAAAGTTCTTTATTTGGTGATTTTATTGCTGATGTTAATGATTATGATTTGTTTTCACACGGAAATTCTTTTTTGATAAATGGAGATGAACATAATAATGGTGAAGAGGAAGGAATCATAAAAATATACAAGTTCTTAAAATCAGAGATTAAGTTATCAAATGAGAGGAACCATAAATTAGAGAGAATTAATATGTTTATGAAAAACTTTGGACAAGATATTGAAAAATTGGAAGAAGAAAAAATTAAACATTTAGAACAAGTTAAAAAAAATTATTATCATGTTATTAATGAAAGTTTATCCAAAAAATATGAACTTGTACAAGAAAAAAATCTAAAAAATTTGAAGGATAAAAATGTTGAATTAGAAAATAACTTCACTAATTTCAAAAAAGAAAATGAGGAGAAATTAGTGGACTATGAAGAGCAAATGAATAAAATGAGAAATACTGTAGAAGATCTTGAAACAAGATTGCAAGTTGCTAATGTGAAAAAACCTACTATAGATAAATTAGATAAACAAAAAGTTATCAATGAAAATGAAAAAATTGAAAATATGGATAAAGAAGCTTTTGTTGATGAATTTGAAAGTAATAGTAATATTAATAGTAAAAATATTGGAATAAAATCAAGTAATACAATCAACACTGAAAACACAAACAAAAGTGAATCAAAAGATTATAAAATTGCTTACATATCATCAATATGTGTGGTTGGATTGTTTTCTGCATTTATGGCATATTCCCAAAATAAATAATATATATATTTATATACAATAGATAAGTTTAAGATAACCTAGTTAATTGAAATTGTTTTTTTTTTTCTATAAAAAATGGTTATTCTTTTTATTTACAAGTTTAAAGTTCATTTTGATCAATTGTTTTGTAATCAATTTTTAAAGTTCCTAATTGAGAATTGATTCTTTTAACAATATCTTTTGCTACATTTTCAACATTTGATATTTCTCCTGTTTCATTGAATAAAGATGTTTGTTTTAAATTACCTAACCCACACATTTCAAATGTATTCAAATATGAAAGATTATTATTCAAATTCATTGATATTCCATGACTAGTTACAAGTTTTTGTAGATTAATACCTATTGAAGCAAGTTTTTTTGTTTTCTCTTCAGTCCCGTTTTTAATAAATATACCAACTTCATCATTATAATTAACACATTCTAAACCTTTAGTTTTAGTAACATCTTTTAAAGTACTTTCTAATAAACTAATATACTTTTTAATATCCAAATTTAAAAAATCTTTTAAATCAAAAATGAAATACATTACTAATTGACCAGGTCCATGGAAAGTTATTTTGCCTCCTCTATTTATAAGTTCAAAAGTAGGAGCAATAACTGATGATTGTTGTTTTAAATTAATATCAATCTTTGGATCTAGCATTGTTTTGGAAGGTGGGATGAAATTTCTATAAGGTTCACTAAGTTTTTCAGGATTCGATACAGTTTTCATGAATTTTTTACCAGCTGTATAAATAGGATTGAACTGCATTGATATAATAGTAGGTTTTGGTTTCAAAGACATAATTCTGTTATATTCATCAATATTGTTTTGTTTCAATTCATTTAATTTCAAAAGAGGATTCTTTCTATACCATAAAAGAAACTCATTTAGTGTTGAAAGTTGTAATTCGGATATTTTAGTGTAATCTGCATATTCATTTTTTATATAGTAATGAACCAAAGAATGATCTTTTATTTTACAAAGAAATTTATTTGTTTGAACAGAAATTGAAGAATTAGATCTAGTGATGATCTTATTAAATATTTTGTTCAAAGAGTCCATTATTTAAATTCATTTCGGTTTGTTTAAAGAAAAACAAAAAAAAAATTTTTTATTAAAATTATCTTCTTTTTTTTTTTTCTCTCTCTCTATTGATTAGTTCTATTTCTTTTTTTTTATAAAAAAAAAGCGTAAAAAAGAAGAAAAAAAATTTCAAACGTTATTTTCATTAAACAAGTTTAAAACTCATCAAAAGTATTTTTAATAAAATATATATACACCAAATTGTATCTCTCTTTTTTTGATATAAAAAAAATGGAATATAATACATGTAGTATTTTAGAACAGAATGACAAAATTCCTTTGGAAGTAAAATGTGAGAACTTAATTAATTGGTTAAAAAATGGTGATTCCAAATTTAAAATTTCAAATAAATTAAAAATTCAAAAAGATCAATATGATGGTATAGGATTATTTTATGAAAACTTAGATCAATCTATGGAAGATATTTTAAACATTCCATCAACATTTCTTATAAATAAGTTAACATGTGTAACTGTCTTTAAAAATAAACTTATAGAACATAACATTTGGAATGAGATTTTCAATAAACATATTAACATCAATGAAGTTGAAACATCTTGGAATTCATTTTTAATAATTATATTATACATGTATATAGAATGGTTTTGTTTGAAAGAAGATAATTTCTGTTTTCATTTACCTTTTTTCCAAAGTCTTCCGTCAAATAAATTTTTTGAAGAGAATATCCCAGTTTTGCAATATCTTCAATTAATAGATCTTAATGAAATTGAAACGGCTGAAAAAATAAAAGCAAACTTAAACATAGAATTTGAAAATGAATTTTTGAAACTACTTAAAAATATAGAATTTGCGGAAGAAACATTGTTACCAATATTTAAAAACTTTGAAGAAAATGTTTTTTTGATCAAAAAAAGAATTAGATATTTGTATATGTGTATTAATAGTAGATGTTTGTATTATGAAATCAAAAGAAACAATCCTGTAAAAGAAGACAACTTGACACTAGTACCCCTTGTAGATTTTATTAACCATGAAAATAATGAAACTAAATATAACAGTTTTGTTGAGGTTACTAGTAATATAAATCTATTTAAACAAGATTACAAATTGCATGTTAAAAAAGAAAATTTGAAATCAGGAATGAACGAACTTCTTTTCAAGTATGGTCCTCACAATGATTGTTTGCTTCTAAATGACTATGGGTTCATACTAAATGGTAAAAACGATAATAATTATTTAGATGTAACTGATATAATAATGAACGAATTAAAACCTTGGGAAATAGAATACTTGAAGCAAATACACTACTATAAAGATGATGACCAATTTCTTATCAATTCAGATAAACAAACTCCTTTTTTCAACACTCAACTGGCAATATTTGTGATATCTTTAAATTTAGATTTCCCTAATCTAGCAAAAGTGAAACAATTTGCAAAACCGAAACAAATGAGATTGACAAACTATATTAAAGCCATGCAAGGAACCAAGAATTATGAACAAACTCTTGAAAATGTTATAAATAAATACAATGAAAATATTGATCGTAAATTGAACACTTTGAAATCATTAGCAAAGTGTCCTAGTTCTATAATTAATTTAATGGAAAAATACTATATACATGAATAATAAAAAAAAGACTTAATTATTTAATAACAATTCCAAAAACTTACCACTATTTTCTGCTTCATTCTTTTGTTCCCATCTTTTTGTCTTATTCAACAATAATTTTACATAACATAATCTAAAAAGCTCGGAAGTATGTCTCATTTTAAAACCTATATTTGGATTTTCATTCATATTACAAGCTCTTATTATGTAATGCAATGCTAAAGATGGTTTGTTAGCTTCTTCAATTTTAATCATAGACTGAATATAAGAATATGTATTAGTACTAAGATTGTTTATCTTTGCATTCAAGGATTTATTTAGAACCTCATTTGTTTCTAGTTCATTAAATGCACCATTTTTATTATTAGCTACAGAGAAACATAAATCCATAATCTTATGTTTACTAAATGGACTCTCTTCAATATTGTTACCGTAGTCCTTAATTAGTTCTGGAAATTTCCAGCTTACAAACCATTGGAATTCTTTAATGTAATATTGTAGTAATTTTTCAAATTCTTCATCTCCTAAATTTGTAGTTAGCTTTGATAAATCGATATCATATAATATCTGTAATCCTGTCAAGTACCCATCTATAAACAATCTTTCCAATTGTTTTATCAAGTGAGTCTCTGGAGAAAATTCTTTAATAGAAATCAAATCTCTGTGATCATTATTAAGTTCAAGTAGGAAATCAATATCACTGCTTCTTTTTTCATTTTTATTATTAAAATTTACAAGGTCAAACGGAATGGATCCTAACCATTTTTCTTGAATACCTACTGCAAAAAGATTCTTTCTATAAAGAGATATTGCAGGGGCATTATTTATTAATCCAATTATATTCAATTTTTCTATTCCATCAATATCATTTTTTTTATAATAGTTTCTAACAATATCCAATACTGACAATGGAGGGTTTATAAGAGCAATATTTTTAAATTTTAAGACATTAAAATTTTCAATTTTATTTACATCTATTTCAGAATATAATTGTAAAACATTTTTTACTTCATTTTCATATATGATTGTGTCTTTGTTTGAGAGAAGTAGGAAATCTATAGTATTTGGTCTTTGATTTGTATCATTAAATGTTTTGCTATCATCATCATCAAATGGTTTCAGTTGAGATTCATAATTTTTAGCATCAAGCTGGTTTTCAGCAGCAGATATATTGTTTGTTAATAAATCATTAATATTATTGGAGGAATTTGCTAAGAATGCAGATCTTATAATGTTTCCATCCTTGTTATTTATATCTCGGCTATTAAGGACATTTTGATATAGAGTAAATTTGTTATTATGTTTTTTTATAAATGAATTTAAATTTTGATTAGAACTGAATGATAAGGATATCAGGGGAGTTTCATGCTTAAAAGAAGCTGTATTTAAAACATTTGATAAAAAGATTTGAGATTTTGTTAAACCTCTAGAAATCACTCTTTTCATATCTTCTAAGGAAAAAAATTCAATACAATATAATGAATATGTATGTATATATTTAGTAGTTATAATATAGAAGTTGTAGCCTATGTTTAGGTTGTTCCTTAATCATATTAATAATATTAAATATGTATTTGAAAACTGAAAGTTTTTTTGTTTTTTTATTTTCGTTAAAAAGAAATTTTTTTTTTTTACCTGGTTTTTTTATTTTGCGGATTTAAAATTAATAATATGTATAAACAAATTTGTTTACATGTCACAAAAAATATCAAAATAAAAAAATATGTATTCAAATAATTTAAATTAATCAATTAAAACTAAAATAATATAAAGATTTTTTAAAAAAAAAATTATTTGTAAACAAATAATATATATATATTAAAAAAAAAGAAACAAACATACCATTCAAATTTCTAATAAAGAAAAATAAATATCCCCCAATTTTTTATTATTTTTTTTTTAAATATGATTATTGTAGGATTAACAGGTGGTATCTCAACAGGTAAATCAACAGTTTCATCTTATATTCAAGAACAAAATTCTACTAAATACAGCAATAGTGTTATTATAGTAGATGCTGATAAGATCAGTAAACAAATTGTTGAGTTTGGAAAACCAGCCTACAATGATATTATCAACTACTTTTCTAGTAAAGTTGAAGCTCCATTTGAAATAGTAGATGAAGAAACTAATATTAAACAATTTGATAGGGCTAAATTGGGAAAATTTGTATTTGCTCCAGGCAATGAAGAACATTTAAAAAAACTAAATCAATTTACACATCCAAGAGTCAGAAATGAAATAATGCTTCAGATTTCAAAAGCTCATTTAAAAGGTTACAAAATTTGTTTACTAGATGTTCCATTGCTTTTTGAAAACATGTTTTTAAGAAAAATATGCTACAAAACAGTTTCAACAATATTGACTGATAAAAATGTTCAATTAGCAAGATTGGTCAAAAGAAACCCAAACATCCCTGAAGAACAACTTTTAGAAAGAATAAATGCTCAGAAATTAACAAATGCTGATAGAGAAAGAATGGCTGATTATTTGATTTATAATGATTGTGATGATGTGAATGATTTATATAAACAAGTTGACTATTTAATGGAGCATGAATTACTTCCTATGAGTGATCATTATCATTTAGTTGAATGGGTGTTCCCATTACTTGGTGTTTTAAGTGGGTTTAATATAATCATAAAAAATTATTTGAAAAATGATGCAGACAAGGACTTAAACGATACTATTAGACTGAATGATTTTGTTGATGTCAAGAAATAAATATATATGTATATATACTTTATAATTACAAGTTGAAAAGTATTTTAAACTAGGATTTTCTATTAAATATTAATGCTTTTTACAAATTACTCACATGATCAGTAAGTATTTTTTAATTCTTTTTGTTTTTGGTGAATAGGAAAAATTTTTTTTTTCGTGAAATTAATATTTATTTTTATAATTCCATATATTTTAACAAAACATATTCCTAATAACTAAGAACAAAATATTCTAAAACAAAACCATATATCTATTATCCAACTATATATTAAAGAAATATTTTGTTATTATTAAAAAAAAAAACAAAAATCATATAGAAATTTTATTTTGTAAAATATTAATTGTAACTTATAGTAAAAAAAAATGGTTGTTCTTAAATCAATTCTTAAAAAACCATCTAAAAATACATCCAATGTTCATTTAAATCTTGATAAGAAAAGTATTAAATTTGAGGAAGCGACAGTCCATGTATTTGGCGAGAACTTACCATCTAATGGTAAGATAATGTCTACAAGTGAGTTTGAAAAGCTTAAAGAGATTGAAGGATTTGGTAAATCAGCAAGAAAATCACAAGTTCAAAGTTTTAATTATGAAGACGAAGAAGTTGAAGATGAAGTATCAATCAAAGAGTTCTACTACCAAACAGATAGTAAAAGCAAGAACAGTAATAATAGGAAAATTGAAATCTTTACATTAACTGTAAATCCTGACATTCTAAATATGGAAACAAATGATATTTCAGTGACAAAAGGAGGTGTTATCCCATTATCAAACTATGATATGAACTATATTAATTACAGAGAAATTATTCATGATCCAAAAACTTTGACAGAGGATACAAATAATTCAACAAATATTATCAAAAAACCTAGACAACAAAGATCTGTTAAAATTGATGAAATGGCTAAGGAAGAATCAATAAAAGATCCTTCAAATATAGACTTTAAATTTGCAAAATTATCAAATTACCCAATGCCATATGTAGAGAATGAAGATGATGATGAAAATGAGGAGGAAGAAGAAGAAGATTACGAAAATGAAGAAGAAAATGAAAAGGGAAAGAAGATTATATCAATTAAAGAACATAACAAAAACAAAAGAGCAAAATTAAATGACTCCTCTCCACAAAAGAAACCTAATGCTAACAAGACAAATACAACCCTTATTGTTAAACCAAGTGGTAAATTGAACAATAAACTTTTAAAACCAAATAGAGGTAGTCTTGATCCAGTTAAAGTACCTAGAGTAATTATAGATTATTAGTGGAAAATTTACAATTTTTTTTTAAAAATAAGAATATATATATTTATATATGGTTTTTGTTACCCGGATAAAATGTTTTTAATATCATATGATAGAAAATCAAAAAGCAAAAAAAAAAAAATTATTGTTAAGCTACGAAAGATTAAGATTAGATATGATTAATTAAATTGATAAAAAATTAATAACTACAAAAAGAAACCAAACATTCTCACAAATAACACCTTTAATATATACAAACAATTTAAATAATTTGAGTATAGAGATGAGCCCAAATACAGTAAAAGGGAATGTAGATTTTAAAATACAAGACAATAATTCTAATGGAATTCAAAAAATCAATTTCTTAGAAAGCAAAAATGTTCATAACAAATTAAGATTGACTATAAAAAAATTATCATTTCACAATTCAAATCAATTAAATGGTTATACTGATTTAAGTGTACAATTAGTTGAATATACATCAGATTATGTTTTAAGAGAAATTACCAACCCCTTAAATTTTACAATTGATAGCAAAAACGAGAATGAAGAGCTAGATATTGAAATACCTTTTTTTATAGATAATATATTTTCAAAGGATTTTAAGATACTTTTAAAAATCACAAATTATTTTAAAAACAAGGAAGAAAATAATAGTAAAACATACACTTTATTAATAAATGTTAGTGAAGGTAAAGTTAACACATTAGCTCAAGGTTTAAGACTATTTAAATTTGATGATTTTGGAAGAAATACTTTATTATACAACAACGTCATTAATAAAATTAATGAAAATTTAGATGTTAAAAAGTATAGTTTAGCTTATTTGAATAAACTTTTATTAAACGTATTGGACAATCTTGAAGAATATATGTCATTTAATGATATTGAAAAAGGTGCTAATTTTTTACTTTTAAGTTTTCCTAAATATGAATATCCTATTGTTATAAATGATAAGCTTAAAGTAGACAACAGTCAATTTTACAATAAACCAAAACTTGAAAATTTCTCTCAATTACAACAAGTACCTTTACAAAGATTAAATAATAATAGTAACACTAACAACAACAATAATAATGGAAATCTTACTGAGTTTATAAAGATCGGTAAAGTTTTTAACCAATTAAGATTCAATGATCCATTGCAATATGATAATATAAGAAATCCAATTGAAGAAAAAAAACAAATGATATTAAGAAAAAAACCATATAAAAATAATAGTAAAAAACCTATTAATGAATTAGAACCTGGTTATTTGACCAAATTAATATTAGAAAGACTTGTTGATGCAACAAAATATAATTACAATAGTGAAACAACTGACAGTAGTATTGACAATAATAATCAAAGCATTAATTTATTTGATGATATTATATCAACAACTGTAAACAAATATGATATGTCAGATTTGAATTGGCTCAGCATTTATACTTTTCAAGATTTGCATCAAGTTTTACAAGAAAATAATAAGGAACACAATTCATTTAGAAGTAAGTTGATATGGGGTTTTAGGAAATATATTTTGAATAAATTAGACTCGGATGGATCTGGAATGCTAACTATATTATCCAACATTAATTGGAATGATTTGATTTTATTACCGGATACTTTTTTATTACGAAGAGCAAGGGATTTAGACATTTTTTACAAAAATATAGAACCCATATTTGAAGGATATGATTTTAAAAAAGTCTCAGTAGAAATTTTGTTACAACTACTAAGATTTAAAACTTCTTACATTCAAGATAGTATATTTCAAGATTGTATTTATTACAATGAGGAAAACACTGAAGAAATGAGAAGTTGTATACATTCACAATTACAACAATTTTTACATGAAAATTTAACTGTTAAGGTAATAGAAAACTTAAAACTTAAAGATTTTCAATTATATTTATTGCATGTAGTTGAAGGTATTTGTTGGGATTATAAAAATGTTGAATACTTTGCTATTGAATTTGATGATGAAGATCAGGAAGAAGAAGAAGACGATGATGATGCTCAAGAACTTGAAGAAGAGCAAACAATAAATGGAAATAAATTTACAGTTCCAAAAAGTATCACATTATCTGATCCTTCTATTATTAAAGTCTTATCACCATTATCCAATTTTTTATTGTCAAAGGGGTTAGATATGTTTGTTGAAATTGGAAATTATCTTTACTGGTATTTAAAAGTACAATTACTATATTCCAATAAAATTCAAGAATTAATTGATAGTTATGAATTTGAATTGACTGGTGATGAAAAAACCATTTTGAGTTTACAAAAGGAGTTTATAAGCAAAATTGATAGTGTAAATCAAACAATGAAAACTTATGTTATTGGAAGTATTAAGAATATGAGTAAACAAGAGTATTTGGAATATTTGATTAATAAAGATTTAAATTCATTTATAAAGATTGAAAATCAAAAAAATAATTTTTTGAGATTACCAATATTGCCCAATTACAAAATTATCAAAATCAATTCAAATAATTGTAAAATGTTTAAAAGTTCTTTACAACCTATAAAATTGTCATTTATATTAGAAGAACTTTCTTCAAATACTATTAGGGAGTATTCAGTAATATACAAGAATGGGGATGATTTGAAACAAGATCAATTAATATCAAATATTATTAAAATCATGGACTCACTATTATTAGAAGAAAATGTGAACTTGAACATAAAAACGTATGATATTTTACCTATGGGATTAAATATGGGTATGATAGAGTTTATTGAAAGTGATACAGTATCGAATATATTAAGCAATGATAGTAGTATTAAAAACTTTTTAAGAAAAAAACAAGAAAAAGTTGATCCTTCTGGTTCTGAAATTACCAATGTTTTTATTAAATCAACCGCTGCTTACTCTGTAATAACTTATTTATTAGGTATTGGTGATAGACATTTGGAAAATTTGTTAATAACTCCAAAAGGTGAATTCTTTCATGCAGATTTTGGTTACATTTTGGGAAATGATCCAAAATTGTTTCCACCTTTGATGAAATTACCACCACAAATAGTTGAAGGTTTTGGTGGAACAAAGGATAACAATGCAAAGTATGATGAGTTTAGAGGTTATTGTTTTGTTTGCTTTTTAATTTTACGTAGAAATAGTAGTTTGTTAATTGATTTATTCAAATTTATAGACTTGAATTCTATCCCTATTGCAATGAGAACAGCAACAAAAGGAAAATCTAATGCATTAGAAATTACAAACAATACTAATAATGTAGATCAAAATAACAATACTAATAACAACAATCTCAATATTGTTAAGAATGATTATAATAAATTTATTGAAAAGTTCCAATTAGAAATGAGTGAAGATGATGCTATTTTATATTTACAAAATTTGATAAACACAAGTATAAATGCACTTTTACCATTAGTCATTGATCATTTACATAACTTAGCACAATATTGGAGAAATTAATACTACAAAAAGAAAAAAGAATAAAGAAACAATTTATTTCTATTTTAAGAATTTTTAATAATTAATTAAATATCTATAATATCCGAATTATATATTACGCGCATGTATAAACTTTCTCATAACATATATATTTTTTTGCAACCAGAATTTTCTCTCATTTTTTTTTTTTTTTTTATCCTTTTATATAAGATTTATAGAAAAAAAAATAATAAAAAAAAAAAACATACACGAAAATATCTTGAATCAAAAAAAAAAAAAAAACAATCATCAATTGGAAAAAGGGGTGAAAAGAACCAAGAATTAAAATATTAATAATAATAATAAAGCAATTGATATATACAGATATATTTATTATTTAAAGTTAATAACATTTTTTTCATAGTTTAATATTTATACTTGCTAAATTAATTAAATATTTGTCTTTCCTTTTTTTTTTTTCTTTTGCTTTTGTTTTTTTTTTTTTGACATTTTGTTTTAAGGAAAAAATATAGAACAAAAAAAATTTAATATTAAATACAAATGGTTGTTGTTACAAAATATCAAGTACCAATGGGTACTACAACACTATCTACACCAACTGCTGCTCCATCTGGACCATCAGATCCCAGAAGACCATCAGCCATAGTTGTTAAAACACAATTATATATTGCATCTGGTCTTGGTTTATTGGCCTTAACATGTTTCTCAATAATGCTTCGTAGAATGCCATGGTTTTATGCTTCAAGAATACCTTATATTCAGAAACAACTAGAAAGACAGGAGGAAGAAGGAGAAGAACAAATAAGAGAAGGAGACATTACTGATACAACAACTGGTAATAACACATTGCCTGTTTGGGATACAAATAGTAAAAATATTTTTAACTGGATACCGAATCTCCTCAAAATTAATGATGTTGATGTTTTGAAATTTGCTGGTATAGATGCATATGTTTACTTATCTTTTTTCAAAATGTGTATTCATTTACTTTTGATTGGATCAATTCTTGGAATTTTTATCATATCCCCTATAAGATACAAACATACTGGAAACTATGATGATGGTGATGGAAATGATAATAGTAGCTTAAATGTTATAGCAGCAATAAATAAATTTATTGTTAAAAGAGGATTTCTTCAAGGTGAAGGTGAAAGTTTGAAAATAATATATGTTTGGATGTATTTAATTTTCACGTATGTTTTCACCTTCTTGACTCTTTTCTTGCTAATGAAACAAACAAAAGCAATTGTTAATATTAGACAAAAAATTTTAGGTAAACAAAACAAGATTACAGATAAAACTATTAGAATTACAGGCATTCCTTTGAATTTAAGAAATGAAATAGATTTGACTAAATTGATAGAAAATAATTTAAGAATAGGAAAAGTTGAAAGTATGGTGATTTGTAAAGATTGGAAAAAAATAGATCAATTATATGAAAAGAGAGAGAAAGTTAAAAAAGATAAGCATAAACTTCGTATGATAAATAACAAAATAGAACAATTAAGAGAAAAAGGTAATTTTGCCACAACTTCTACAGCTTTTGTAACATTGGACACTGTTGCTAATGCACAAATGGCTGCACAAACTCTAATTGATCCAAGAGTTCACTTTTTGCAAACAACATTGGCACCAGCACCTCATGATATTAAATGGGCAAATATTTTTTTAACCTCTAAGGAAAGATTTTTTAAAAATGTTACCGTCACTTCTTTTAACTTGATTATATCACTATTTTTAATTGTTCCAGTTTCATACCTTGCAACATTATTAAATTTGAAAACTATTTTGAAATTTTGGCCTAGTTTAGGTAAATTTTTGATGGAAAATAAGTGGGCAGAAAATTTGATTACTGGTTTGCTACCAACTTATCTGTTTACAATCATGAATTTTATTATGCCATTTGCTTATGAGATTTTGACATCTTATCAAGGTTTTATTTCATATTCTGAAGAAGAAATATCTTTAGTTAGTAAGAATTTCTTTTACATCTTTGTCAACTTGTTTTTAGTCTTTACATTAGCTGGTACTTACTCCAATTTCTGGGGTTATTTCACCGATACTACAAAGATTGCTTACCAATTAGCTCAAAGTATGAAAGAATTCTCATTATTTTATGTTGATTTAATTATCTTGCAAGGTATTGGTATGTTCCCATTTAAGTTATTACTTGTTGGTGCATTTGTAGAATTACCTTTTATCAAGAACAATAAAAAAGAAAATTTTGAAACACCATTATTTAACTTTGGATTACAATTACCTCAATCCATATTAATTTTAATCATAACATTGATCTATAGTGTTTTATCAACCAAAATTCTTGTTTTTGGATTAATATATTTTGTTATTGGCTATTATGTTTACAAATTCCAATTGATATACTCTATGGATCATTTACCACATTCAACTGGTCAAGTCTGGCCATTAGTTTATAGAAGAGTTATTATGGGAATGTTATTGTTCCAATTAACAATGGCAGGTACATTTGCAGGTTACAATAACGGCTGGACATTATCCATGCTTTTATTGCCTTTGCCCTTGATTACTTGTAGTTATTTGTGGGACTTTGAAAAAAACTACATACCATTAATTAAATTCATTGCTTTAAGTTCAATAAGAGAATTTGAAAGAGGAGAAAATACAGGAACAACTTCATCACCAACCCCATCATCAGTTTTAAATGTTAATGATACATCTTTAGAAGATGAATATGATTTTACAGATTTATTGACCACTGACTTATTATCAGGAAACAGAAGATTCAGATCCCAATCATTTTCTAATTTAGCTTTTAATAATTTTACTGATATTGTAAATGATATTGATGTTGATGATATCAATACATTTAATAAATATAGATCATCAACAGAGGGACAAGACTATTCATATCCTTTACTTACAATTAAATTACAAGATGATCCATTAACTGATGATAATGAACTGCCATTATTACCTAGATATACTGATCAAGAAAATCCTAATATTGAGTCTTGATTATAAATATATATAAATGTATATACTTCTTATAAATAAAAAGAAAAATCTTAATGATAGAACTGCTTATAACATGTTTTTTTTTTTTTTTAAATAGATAAATATATTATCTAACCTAGAGCTAATTGATAAAAGAAATCTTTAAAAAATCTATGCATATTAAATATATCAACGTTCAAATATTGTATATTAAAAATATTATTCAAAACTTTCGTAACTGCAAAACACAATATATTCATTAAAAGATTTGATAAAATAATCTTAACAATGAAGATTATTAAAAAAATAAATATCAATTTATTAAAAATCAATGATTTTTTACGATTGTATAAAATTAAATTAATACTTTCTATCAAATAATAATTGGTTAACCACTTTATAATAAAAGATGGTATAATAATACTGTCATCATATGGCCATATAAGCATTAATATAGGAAATAACAATCTGGAAATGTATGAAAGAATTAAAGTGTTTTCAAAAACAGTTAATGAATATTTTTTATTTTGTTTTTCTAGGTGAAGATCTTTAGCAAATTGAAAATTTATAAGTTTAAGCATTAACCATTGGTCAAAAAGACAATATTGAATAAAGAAACAGTATTGCCAAAATGCATCTAATTTGAAAACTGTTTCAATTATCCCTGTTGTTAAAATTATTCGTTTAACAATTATAATAGAACTTTTGTTAAATGAAAGTAGATAATTTAAATGTTCTTGGTAAACCCATGTAATATATACTTCAAAGGATAGTATGATATATTTAAGTCTTTTGTTTGATATTGTATTATCACTATTGTATACCAAATGTCTATAAACACCTCTTTTTAATAAAATAATGTTTATCAATATGTTTAAATTGTCATACTCTATATATTTATCAATAACTTTTCCACACTTATCACAATCTAAAAGTTTATAACTATTGTTATTATATTTAATGAATAGTTTGCCAGCTTTTTTATAATCACCACAATTGACACAAACAGTCATTGAAAATTACAATAAAAAGATAACAATATTTGTAAATGAATAGAAAGAACAGCAGCTGGGTTTATTTATGCTATACCGGTTTGTTTAATGCTCTGGTTTTATTTTCTCATTAGTTTTTTAGAGTTGAAAGTGTTCTTTTTACTTATTTTTTTTTTTTAAGTTGTTATAATAGTAGGTATACATTTATCATTTAGTTTAGATTTACAAATTACAAATTACAATAGATTTTTTTTTCCCTTACGTTTTTTTTTTGTTTGAATTTTTAGAATGATAAATTTTTTTTTCACATTTTAATATTTTTTTCTTAATTTGTATAATATATCATCAATTTCTTAAAAAAATAACATAAATGATAAACCACAGTTCATCGACATTAAATCAAATGTACTTTAATAGTAATAGATTTAATAACAACAATAGTAATAGTAATAACAAGATAAATGTTCCTTGTAAATATTTTCAGCAAGGTAATTGTAGAAATGGTAATAAGTGTAGATATCTTCATGTAACTAATACCAACAACAACAACAATAATAATAACAGTAATGGTGTGGTTGGGTCTAGATTTAATAACACTAGTAATACAAATACAGCACAAAGTTCTGCATTTATAAACCCCAATTTTAATCAACAACAATCAACACAATCTGCATTTGGAAACAATCCATTTAATAGTACTGCCCAAAGTAATCCATTTGGTGGAAACAGTTCTAATATAAACAGTGCATTTGGAAATAACAACAACAACAGTAATTTGACTAGTGCGTTTGGAAACAACAATAACACAAATCCTTTTGGTAACACTTCAAATAACACAAACAGTGCATTTGGTAATAATATTGGAGCAAGCAATAGTAGCCCATTTGGAATCAATTCTGTAGTTAATAATAATATTAATGCTACTAATGCTTTTAGTAACAATATGGGAACAAATAGTGCTTTCAGCAACAACACTAATACAGCTAATAATATTGGAAGTGCAAATAACAACTCCGCATTTGGTAATATTAACAACACTAATTCACCTTTTGGCAACCAAAATACAACTACTTCTGCTTTTGGGACTAGTCCATTTAGTAATGTAAATCAACAGCCTGCTTCATTAAACTCTCCATTTTCCATGAATAATGCCACAACTCAACCAACCCCATTTGATAATAATAACCAGCCAAATCTTTTACCTGGGGCTGTTTCCAATACTCAACAACCTAATCCATTTGCTCAAACTTCTAACAACAATATCTCTCAAATAAACCCTTTCGGAAATAATAACAATATAAACCAAACACTATTTGGAACCAACCCACAACAACAACAACAGCAAAATAACAATAGCAACATGTCAGCATTTGGAATGAATAATAATAATACTAACACTGCAATGCAGTCTCCAAGTAACACTAATAATACAAATTCTGATCCTTTACTTCAAGGAAAAATACCACATGATTTGAATAAGAAAGATTTGTTAGAAATAGATACCAACATAATGACAATTCCCGAAAACATTATAGAATCATTTAAAGACACTTCTTTTAAAAGAGGAGAAATACCAGAGATTGCACCATCTACTGACCTTTGTTTTTAAAAGAATTTCAAATAGTTAATGCTCTTTTAGATATATACAACGATAATTTATTATATATCACGTGTAAACTTTTCTTTTTTGTATTATTAAAATATCGCTACCAAATTTACTTTTTCGCATAAAAAAGAAAGAAAAAAAAAAGAATTCAGAAACTTCTACTCAAAGCAGTGTTTTTTAGCTAATTTTTTTTTTTTTCATAAACAATATCAAAGAAATTTTGAAATAAAACTTTTTATAAAGATAAAAAAAAACAAAAAAAAACATCAAACCAGTTTCCAAGTTTAACATTTTTTATTCTATAAATTTTTTTTTTAAAACAAATATGTCTAGAGTTGGTGTTTTAGTATTAGGTCCTGCTGGTGTTGGTAAATCAACTTTTTGTAATTCTTTAGTTAACTATATGCAACAAAATTCAAGACGTTGTAACCTTATAAATTTAGATCCAGCAGCAGAACCTAAAGATTATGAATTTACAATTGATATAAAAGATTTAATCTCATTAGAAGATTGTATGGAGGAAATGAATTTAGGACCAAATGGTGGTTTGATTTATTGCTTTGAATATCTTCTAGAGAATTTGGATTGGTTAGATGAAGCAATTGGTGATTATAATGATGAGTTTTTCATAATCGATCTTCCAGGACAAATTGAGTTATACAACCATTACAACCTCATTCCAAGACTTGTCAACTATCTAAGGTATCAAATGAATATTAATCTTTGTGTTTCATATTTATTAGAATCATCTTTTGTTATTGATGATTCAAAATTCTTTTCAGGATGTTTAAGTGCTATGTCTGCAATGATATTATTGGAATTACCACATGTTAATATTTTAAGTAAAATAGATTTAGTTAAAAGTGAAGTTTCTAAAAAGAAATTAAAAAAATATTTGAATCCGGATCCATTAATTTTAGCTAATGATTTAAACAGAGTCTCAAATCCAAAATATCATAATTTGAATAATAGAATATCAAATCTAGTTGATGATTTTGGTATGGTTCAGTTTTTGCCTTTGGAAGCTGGTAATCCTGATAGTGTAAGAGTTATTTTAAGTTACATAGATGATATAACTCAATGGTCTGAAGGTCAAGAACCTAAAGAACCTAAGGATGAAATCGAAATTGATGATTTATAAATAAAATAAAAGAAGAAGTGGATATTTAAGTAATATAGCGAATTAAATTTAAGGTATTTATATAATTACATAATTTCTATATATTCCCCCTTTTTTATTTTTTATTTTTTTTTGTAAATAAAATTGTATATACATTTATAAAATTATTTCTTTTCAAACCACGGCTCTGTCATTTTTGCAAAATTTTGGCAATCACCTAAAACCACTAAATCTATAAATTCAACATGATCAACTATGCATTGATTGGGTAGTTCATTACCCATCCAGATGATGGCACCACCATTTCCATTTTCATCTTTTTTACATTCTATACTTTTTGAAAATTCTTTAACTATTCTTTTCACTCCTGGGATCTTTAAAGTAGTACCACATATGATTAACAAATCACAGGAAGATAATATATCAGCTTCAACTACTCTACCAATCCCTTCTGATTCAGGATGCTCT
>LXPE01000010.1:311945-322290 GCA_001664025.1 Hanseniaspora valbyensis NRRL Y-1626
GTTTATTGTTTATTTTTTTTTTTGTTTGATATTGTTTTTTCCAATATAAAATTTTTTTAAAATGATGTTTTTATAAAAATATAATTTAATTTATGTTTTTTTGTTTATTTCTTTATTCCCTAATTGGGCACTGTAAAAAATTGTCACATGATTAACATATCGGATATAAAATTTGCTTTAATCAAATATATATATATATATATTTTTTATTAATTATCTGCAATTTAAAAAAAAAAAAAATTAATAAAAAAATTAAGTTTTTTTTTTCTATAAAAAAGTTCTGCATACTGTGATTGTATATAATTTTATTTAAATTATTAAAAAAATTTTTTTTTATTAATTTCACTTTTTAATTATATATAAGAAGTTAAATTTGAGAAAGCAATTAAAAACATGGAAGAATAAAAGTTTATAAAAACCAACAACACACTCTAATATTTTATTATTAAACCTAATTAACTTAAAACTATTATATCTTTTTTTTTAAAAAAAAATGTCAAAAACTTCAATTGAAAACTTTTTCTCTTATTTTGCTATAAAGCATCACAAGACTGCTAAAGAAAAAATGGTTAAAGATAGAACAGATACTTATTTCAAAAAAATCTATTTTGATAAAAAAAGTCAAAGTTATAAAACAAGAATTAGTTTTAGAAAGAAATTTATATTCTTTGGATTATTTTTTTGTTGTTCTCTTGGTATACCTGTTGGTAACAATGATTAAGAAAAGTTAAAAAAAAACAAAAAAACATAAACAAGCAAAGTAACTATTAAAAAGGTTAACAATAATATAACAAAAAAAAAACCAACAAAAATTAAAAAAACTGAATATTAGCTAACAATTATTCAATATATATTTATTCATATAAAATCAATACCCTTTTTTTTTTTTAGAGCTGAAAAGTCTCAATTAATTTTTATTATTATTAAAATTGATGTGTCTATTCATATAAGAAATTTACATTTCTAATAACAAATTAATCTTTCTATTATCATTATTATAATTTATTCTTGGTTTAAATATTATAAAAAATTTAAGCAATGATTATTTGTACAAAATAAGATATCCGACGGAATTATAATAAAAAATTATTAAAGCAAAAAAAAAAAAAAACACATTAATCTCAAAAAAAATTTCAAATAATCTTTATATAAAGTGATTGCATAAATATTGAAATAATATAGTAATAAGAAATAAGAGCAGAAGATAAAAGAAAATCCAGAAAAACATAAACAATATAAAACAAGAAAAAGAAAAAATGAATGAAGAGTTAATTGAATTAATTAAAAACGCATATATTGCTCAAGATAAAGCTTACGCACCATATTCCAAGTTTCATGTTGGTGCTTCAATATTAATAAAAAATGAATCCAACAATATAGTTAACTATATTAATGGTTGTAATGTAGAAAATGCTTCATATGGTGGTGCTATTTGTGCTGAAAGAACAGCTTTTGTCAAAGCCGTTAGTGAAGGATATAAAACTAATTTCACCCAAATTGCAGTTGTTGGTGGTGAGAATCCAGAAGCATTTATATCTCCATGTGGTATATGTAGACAATTTATGAGAGAGTTTGTTATTCCAAAGGATTTACAAATTGTTATGTCTAGAGCTAGAACTACTGATGAAAAGAAGTCTTTGAATTTTGATTATATTAAGGAATACCAATTAAATAAAGATTATATTGTAAAAACCCTAGAAGAGTTGCTACCATTATCCTTTGGTCCAGATGATTTATAAATTTATAAAGATTAGTAGTGATGAGTTATAGACACTATATACTTAATCATTAGATAAGAAGTATATATATATATATTCTTTAAGTTTTATAAAGTTGCTTTTTTTTTTTTTTAATTTTGAAATGAGCCTTGCGGATATAAAACGAAGAGAGTGGAATATATATTATAAGTGACTGTATGAATATTTGTCTGAAAAAAAAAAAAGTAAACTTTTTAAACAAAAGCATCGAAGAAGGAAAAAAAAAAAATTTCTTTAAATATTAATTCTGATAATTTTTCAATATTTCTTAAAATATAAATTAAAACAACATTATTAAAAAACCATACATAATAGTATTTATATATATATATATATTTTTTTAAAAATTAATATTTATTATACACAATGTCTGAAACCACTGCTTCTCCAACTTATTGTGCCAATTTACAATGTGGTAAAAAGACTGATAGTCAATTGAAATGTCCTATATGTTTAAAACAAAATATCACTTCTGTCTTTTGTGATCAAACTTGTTTTGAAATGAGTTATAAACAACATAAAGCTTTACATTGGGATGAAAAGAAAGGTGAAAATGTTCCTTACGATCCTTTTGAAAAATTTGCATACCCTGGTAAATTAAGAGCTGCTTACCCTTTAACTCCGAAGAGAGAAATTCCTGAAAGTATTGTTAAGACTGAATGGGCGGCTGATGGTGATGCTCCAGAAGAACAAAACAATGACAGATTAAACTCAATTCCTGTTTACACTAAACAAGAAATTAAGAAGATCAGAAAAGCTTGTACTTATGGTAGAGAAATTCTTGATATTGCAGGTGCTGCTGTCAAACCAGGAATCACTACTGATGAAATTGATGCCATCGTTCATGAAGAGACTATCAAGAGAAACTGTTACCCATCTCCATTAAACTACTACAATTTCCCCAAATCTGTTTGTACTTCTGTCAATGAAATTATTTGTCATGGTGTTCCAGATAAAACTGTTTTAAAAGATGGTGATATTGTAAATATCGATGTTTCTGTCTATATTGATGGTTTCCATGCTGATTTAAATGAAACTTACTATGTTGGTGAAAACATTGCTGGTGAAGTTATCAACACTGTTGAAACTGCTAGAGAATGTTTGAAACAAGCTATTAAACATTGTAAACCAGGTGAAACTTTCTGTAGTTTAGGTGATATTATAGAACAACATGCTACTGAAAATAGCTGTTCAGTTGTAAGAGACTACTGTGGTCATGGTGTTGGTAAATATTTCCATTGTGCTCCTCAAGTTCCTCATTATGCTAGAAATAGAGCTGCTGGTATTATGAAACCAGGTATGGTTTTCACCATTGAACCAATGATTAATGCTGGTTCTTATCAATGTATCACATGGCCTGATGATTGGACTTCTTCCACTAAAGATGGTAAAGTTAGTGCTCAATTTGAACATACTTTATTGATTACTAATGATGGTGTTGAAATTTTAACTGTTAAAAACAAAAAGAGTCCAGGTAGTCCAAAAAATAGAATTTCTATGAAACATTAGTTTTATAAAAAAAAAAAACAAAATTTTACAATATATTAATGTATATAGAAACAAAATAAGTAAAGGAGAAATTTGTTTTAACAAAAAAATTAATAATAATAAAAAAAAAAATCTTCTAATAGAGATATGATATATATACATACATATATAAATGGAAGGTATTTCTTTACTTTTTTTTTCTTTCTTCTTCTTTTTCCAATCTTTTACAATTTTATAAAACTTTTACAATTTCTTTTTTATTTTTATTGCAATTTATTTTGTATCATTATTAATTTCTAATTTTGATAACAAATAATTAATTGGTGTATCTTTTTTAAGTTGAAAATGAGAAATAATAAAACTCACAAGATTATTAACCAAAATTTCATTGTTCTTTAAACTTTGTTGTTTCTCTAAAACATCTAATACAAGCTCAATATCTGTTTCAAATTTATATTTCTTTGTCACAATATCATATATTTGACTTTTATTTGTTTCTTCGAGTTCTTTATTAATACCTAATAATATTGGAAAAGAAAATTTTCCTTCCAAAATATCCGTGGCCTCTTTTGATGAAAGGTTCAAATAGTCATCTCTAATTTGATAAACAATTCCGATATAATCCATTAATTTTATAATGCCTTGCTCTTTTTCATTTGGAATATTGAAAAACTTTAAAAACAATCTTGCCATAATTCTCAACATACCACTTGTCTTCATTCTTATCATTTTTATATAACTTTCCATCTCTGGAATATTTAAACTGATATCTCTCCAGTAAATTTCCAAACCTTGTCCTATATGAAGATGCATAATTTCTTCATTAATGATTTTTAAAATTTCATATTTCATTTCTGTGGTTAAACCTTCAATACTGTCAGAATCCATACAAGTGATAAGCTCATCAACTCCTTTGAAAATTCCAAAAGTTCCACAATTAAGAGTCAAAGCAACACCATATTGAATGTATGCACACGGTTCATTTCTTCTTGTCTTTGAACTATCTTCAATGTCATCAATTAAAAGACTAGAATTGTGTAGAAGATCAATAAATTTAGAAATAATAATAAGTCTTGTATCATCAGCTTTTATTTCAATTCCTAGATAATCACATAGACTTAGCAACAGTAGCTTTCGAAAACCTTTCCCGCTTTTCCCTCTTGATAACGGAAGTTGAATTTCTTCAAGATCTTTATAATCAATGCTTTTGTTCAAATCAGCATTTTCTGTTAAATAATCTGATATTAAAACAGGCAATTCTGTTAAATCTTTGAAATTCATTTGCCAATACTGATCAAAACAAAAAAAAAACACAATATATTTAAACTAATGGGGTTTTAATATTGGTTTCCAATTATATTTTGTTTGTAATATATTATCTCATCTAAAATTAGATTAATTATTTTTTATAGAGTTTTTTTTTTTTTTTTTTTTGGAAA
This sequence comes from Hanseniaspora valbyensis NRRL Y-1626, assembly GCA_001664025.1. Lineage (NCBI taxonomy): Eukaryota > Fungi > Ascomycota > Saccharomycetes > Saccharomycodales > Saccharomycodaceae > Hanseniaspora > Hanseniaspora valbyensis. Next base: position 316,630 of record LXPE01000010.1, read on the forward strand.
TTACAATTGGTGTCAAAAAAAAAAAAAAAAAATTACACACAAATACTCCATAAAAAAAAAATAAAAAACTCAAATATAATACAAAAAAAATGATCAATGCTAATTACATAGAAACTTAATTTAATATTTTAAAAGCTTATAAACTGTTGATAAAATCAAAAATTTAAGAAACAGTTTCTTTACCTTTAGAAATTTAAAACAACAGGACATAAAGCAGAAGTAAAAAAAAAAAAAAACAGAACTCCTCATAGGGGGCTCGAACCCCTGACATTTCGATTCCTTTGTGGCTTTTAATAAAGTTTAAAAGTCGAACGCTCTACCGACTGAGCTAACAAGGACGAGTTCGAATTTTGAAATATATATTGTTTCTTTTATTGTTGGGTACACATCATGTGATTAAAAAGTGAATTATTTTGTTGTTAAAAAACAAAAGTATTTATTAATATAGATAAAAAAAACAAGTGTTAATTATAGTCATTATCTTGTTTATATGTTATATATATATATATATATGCATAATTTAATTTATATTTTTTATCATTTTTATAGAAAAATTATTAATTGGGTAGAAATATTTCAGTTTAAAATTTGCTTTTAATGTTCAGCCGTACAGTAAAAAAAATGTAGAAATTTCTTTCGTGTTTCTAGAAAATTCCTTTTTTTTGTTTTGTTTTTTTTAGTTAAATATATATAAAATATTAAAATACACATAAAAACTATATATAAAGATTTATTGTTAAAAAGAAATATACTAAAACTAGAAAAGTATATAGTGATTGCTTGTCATAACCATTCTATAAAAGAGAATATATTAATAAATACCAGATTATTTTATATCAATAGCATCAACAAAGCTTTAATTAAAAAAAAAAAAGCTCCCTTAAATTTGTAATATATATATATATATGTTTTACTAGAGAATGAATAACTTCAACTTGTATAATAATACTAGCAATCTGAACCAACAACTCCCCACATATAACAGTACACCTGTATTTAACAATGGTATTAATATGAATAATATCTCAACAAATTTTATAAAAAATGGAAACATTAGCCAAAACTACACAGGGTTTAAAAAAAAGAGGCATTTGGAATATGACTCAGAAGATTCAATAGCTAATGATTATAAAAAACAAAGATTGATAGATGATTTCAATAGATTAAACATTTCACCAAATACAAAAAAATTGAACATTAAAAAACCTTCACAAACTTTAAATATAACTATAACAGATATAACCAATACAGAAACATTGAATGACGATAAATTATTACAGGAAATGAAAAATGATTACTTCATATCTCAATTCATGGGGAACTGGCAAGTTGCTATTTTTATAAATTGGGCTATCTTTGTTTACTTTATGTATGTAAACAGATTCCGATCATTATACACAAAGATTAAAAATATTTTGTATTGGAAATTGACAAAAGGAATTGTTCAAGGACTCCCCATCTGGGAATATTATTATAATGATTGTTACGAATCACCAAAAAAGTATTACTATCTAGGAGAACCAGATGTGGAAATGGAGATGTGATCTTGAGTTATTTAAATACATATATTTATATAATTTTATTGATAATGAAAATATTCGAATTAAAAAAAAAAAACAGAAAGGAAACATAAAAACATTCATGTATATATATATATATATATATCTTTTATTAATTCAATTACTCAACGATGGCTATTTTCTGTTTTAAAGCAATAGCTTGTTGTAAATCACCATCTGATTTTATTTCATTTCTTAAAGCAGTACCAACTTTATTAAACAGCTTATATGAACTAATACCAATTTTCTTCAAAATCTTGGTATTAAGTTCTGTCAATGTTATATTACTGTTTAGTAGCAGGGCAAAGATATCATCATCATAGTAAAATTTAATTTTGATAGATTTGCCTGCACCTGGAGTAGCTGTCATTGGGGTATTTACTAAGTCTGTTATTGTGTTGTTGCTTTGGGATTTATCCATACCATCACCAACTTGTGTGTTTATTGTTAGTTTTGAAGGAAATTTAGATGGAGATACACCTACTGTTTGATTGTCACTACTGTTTTTAAATGTATCTTGAGCTGGAACAGTATTAATATTGCTAGTGGATTGAACACCCATTGTACCAAGTGCATCTTGGGTATTATTATTATTATTGTTAGTATTAGAAAGTTCTTCTTGGATCTCTGAGATTTTTAAACCTTGCAACTTCAAGGTATTCTCATCATTTGCACCGATTGTACCGTGATTACTTTCAGTGATATTATTGGCAGCTGGACTATTGTCAAGAGATTGGAAAATATTACTATTGAACTTGTCAGCAGAAATTTGTTCTGAATTTTGGAATTGTTTGTTATCATTTTTGAAAACATTTATTTCTTTTTGTCCTTGTGGTAATTCTTGAGAAGCTTCTGGGAAATCATTTTGACTGATACTTCTCAAATGATTTTTATGTTCTTGTTCTTTATCAAAACCATTATTATCAATTTCAAATAATCTTAAAACTTTACTGCTTCTTGAAATATTATTTGGCAAGTTGATCAATTCATTGACATAAGTGTTTAAATCAATTAATCTTTTTTTAGTAATATCTTCAGTGACATATGGTACAGGACCTGGGATGTATGGGACAATTCTTTGACTCATGTTACCATCTGGCATAATGACCTTACCACTTTCTTGAGGGAAGGATTCTAGGATATCTATTTGTAAGTTGTAGAAATCTTCATAAGATCTTTTTAAAACTCTATCTTTAGAAAAAGAAGTTAAACATTTGACAATAAATTTGTATTTCTGGTCTTCCCAAATATATTCTGTGACTTTAGATTCAAGAATAAAATCAACATCCTGTTCATCAAAACTACAACTATTATTGCTAGTATTATTACTAATATTAATGTTACTATTATTTTTTTCTCGGATATTACTTTTAATGGATGATGAATTTACACTATAAGAGCTGTTATTAACACTTCCCTTATAAACAGAGTTTGGTTGTTGTTGTGGTTTGCTGGGAGTGGATGAATGAGCCTCGCTTTTAATCGAGGAGTTTATTCTTTGTACAGGTTCACGCAAGAAACCACTACTACTGCGAACATCGTTGCTACTAACAAAGGAACTGGTGTTTTTAGCAGCACTTTTATTGAAACTATTCACTTTGGTGTCATTTTTCAAGTCAATATTCTTGTTCTTTTGTTGTTGAAGACTGCTTTTCCATTCAACAACTGTTGGCAATCCACTCAATTCAATATCTTTCTCTAAACTATTATTGCTTGAGAAACCTGTCTCTAAATCTATAACCATGACAAAACTACATGGAACAAGGCCAGGACCACCTATTCTGTCAATAGTCTTTGCAATAAACCACTCGCAGTCATGATGGGCAAAAATGATCAAATTTTCTCCAGCTTTACAATCTAACTCATCATTTCTTTCAGCTTGAAAATCATATAATGCGATACCATATAAATGGCTACCACGACCATTGTTACTGCTTGTTGTTGAATGAGAACTTTGCATAGATACACCTGAAGTTACTCTGTTTACAAAGGATTTCTTGACAGAACCAGTTTCAGAAGATTTTCTTAGTCCTGAAATGTTGGTATTACTAAAATTACCACTGTTGACATCAGTTGTTGAGGTTGTGGATGATATTCTTGAATAATCTCTGTGTCCAAATGATTCTAAATTTTGATCAGATTGTCTTTGCTGTAGAGTCTGGGCTTTTTGGATAGAGATTGTGTTCAAATTTTTCAGTTGTGTCTCTGGAATGTTACTTGTTGGTTTAGAGATATCTCCAATAGTTATTTTTTTATTCTTGCTGGAATGACCAGATTTAAAAGATTTCAACATTATGTTTTTTTTTAAAGAAAGAGGTTTATAAAATTAACGAAAAAGAAAAAAAAGAAGAAGAAAAATTAAATAAAATTTTCAATTCTTAATAATGAAAAGATGTAATGATTAATTAATATTATAGCAATGGAAATTTTTTTAAAAAAAAAATTCTAAAAAATAACAACAATTAATATATTAAAATTAAATTAGTGATAATAAACTCTTTTAGGATTACAAATAATGTTTTCTAACAAATATGTATTTATTTCTCAATTTGTTTTTTGTTTTTGTTTGGTTTAATAGAATATATCTATTTGTTTATTATTATTATTGTTTTTTATTTATTTTTTTTTGTAATTATATAAACTGTTAGGTGTTTTTTTCTTCTTTTATTCTTATTAGACATTGAAAAGTTAAAATGAATGTTTTGTTTTTTCTTCTTTGAATTTCATTTTTCTTTCTTTCTTTTTTTTGATCGAAATGAGGGAAAATGGATATTCAAAACAGGCAAAAAAAAAAAAAATTAAAAAATAAACAAAATTTTTTATTATTTGATTATTATTATTTTTCAGTTAGTCAAACTGTTTTTTTTTTTTTTTTTTTTCATTACGGAGTTCTGGAATTTATTTATTTATATATATATTTTTTTTGAGATGAGTATAAAATATTTCAAAGGCGACATTTATATATATATATATATATATCATCATCAATTAATCATTTCATATATTAAAGATGTTATATTATTGGAGTCATATGGATTGATATCATATAACAAAGAAACTTCTTTACATTTATCATCATTAACTAACCAATAATCATTAACATTTTTATTAAATGGATCATATTCTTTAGAAGATACAAGTTTTAATTCACTTAAATCATTACTATTTAAATTTGTTTCAATATCAACAAGTTTATTTTTCAATTCAAAATTAATAAGTTCTAATTTATTTGTTTTTTTGTTTTTATACTTGTTTTTAATAAGTAAAGGTTTCTTTTTGTATACTTGGTAATGACCTCCAGTTCTCACTCCTCCTGAATGTTTCACAAGGTTGTTTAATCGATAATTGTTTCCATTGAAATTTAAAAATTTGGGGAAATCACAATAAATATTATTGACTCTTATAAACTGTCCATTATAGTTGCATTTGAATCTGTTTAAAGATAATATAAGTGTCTCTGGGTATTTTACAAATTTGTTTATTTTGACAAGATTTGATTTAATAAGATCATTTCTTGTTAATGATTCCGTATCAATAACATCATCATCATTTATGTAAATGTTTCCATTTTCAAACTTTCTTTTAGTAAGATTAGATACATTATCTTTTTTGTCTATCTTCCGTTTTATAGAGCAATAAGAGCAAGTATAGTCCTGAACAATATCACATAATGATCTTGTCAGGATTTGTTCAAAAGTGTCATTCTTATATTCATCTTGAGTTGTCATATCTATTAAAATTGAATTTTTTCTTTCATTTTCAACCATCAATTTTGAATTTGGTCTTGCTGTATTTTTACAGATAGAACAATATGATCTAGTTGAAAGTGTGCCATAAAAAGGTAATTCAGGTAGTTTTTTGTCCCCATTATTATTATTATTATTTTTATTACTATTATTATTATTATTATTTATTAATCTAGTTGTATTAATTTTGTGATTCTCTTTTTCCAAAGTAACAACAATTCGTTCTAATATCTCCAGCCAATCTGATTGTTCTAAAAGACTTGTTCCCAGGATTCTTTCCAGATGTCTGATTTCAGAGATGTTGATAAATAAACTTTACATAACCTTCTTGTAATCTTGCAATAATATCGTATAAG
>LXPE01000011.1:8741-35387 GCA_001664025.1 Hanseniaspora valbyensis NRRL Y-1626
CTGTCGTATATCACGATAATGATCCAAATATTTCTGCTGATCAGTACAATGAATTTATTAGATACTCAAATGAGGGTGTCGATCCAGATAATGAAGTTGATGTTTTTGAATTGAAAGCATTAGCTGTCTTATTAAGAGACCATTCTCCATATCCAGAAGTTAGAGCTGTCTGTTTACCACCAATGATGGATGACCCAACCATTCCAATTGAAACATTCAGAGCTTACTTCTTTGCTTTGATCTGGATGATATTCTCTGCAGGATTCAATGAATTATTTTCACATAGAATGGTCTCCATTTCTATCAGTACCTCTGTTATCCAAATGTTCTTGTACCCAATGGGAACTGCTTGGGCTAAATGGGTACCATCTTGGGGATTCAATGTTAGAGGTAAGAGATTTGCTTTAAACATTGACACACCATGGACTGACAAGGAACAAATGTTCTGTACATTAATCATCTCCATCTCAATGTCTACTTTCTATTCTTCCTACAACATATTGACTCAAAAGATTTATTATTCTGATAATGTTTCTTTCAACTATCAATTCTGGTTATCCTTGTGTGTTCAATTTATGGGTTTTGGTTTCGCTGGTATTTTAAGAAGATTTGTAGTTTACCCTGCAAAAGCTGTCTGGCCAACTTCCTTATCCACTATTGCTTTGAATAAAGCTTTATTAACACCAGAAGATCCAAGTTTAAAGGGTTTAACAAGATATCAAACTTTTTTCATTGGGTTCTTTTTCATGTTTATTTATACTTGGTTCCCATCTTTCATTTTTGAAGCTTTATCCACTTTCAATTGGATAACTTGGATTGCACCAGAAAATTGGAATTTGGCTACAATTACAGGTGGTGTTTCAGGATTAGGTGTTAACCCAATTGCTTCTTTTGACTGGGCTATTATTGGTTCCAGTTCCTTATTGATTCCATGGTTTTCCCAAGCTACCCAATATGCTGGTTCTTTCCTAGCTATTTTGATTGTAATTGCTTGTTACTTCACCAATTATCAAGACACCTCTTACTTACCAATTTACTCCAACTCATTGTTTACTAATACTGCTGAGAAATTTAAGGTCACTGAAATCTTAACTTCTGACTATAAATTTGATGAGGAATCTTATCAAAAGTACTCACCACCTTTCTACTCAGCTGGTAATTTAGTATGTTATGGTTCTTTCATTGCCACTTATCCATTTTTGATCACTTATTATTTGATTATGGATCATACTATGTTCTATGCTGCTTTCAAAGAGTACATCATTGTTTTATGGTCATTAAGAAAGAAACAAGCTTGGGTCAATTTATGGAATGAAGAATCTAGGGCTTTAGATGAATTCCATGATCCACACTCCAGAGCAATGTCCAGATACAAAGAAGTACCAGATTGGTGGTATTTGCTAGTTTTGATTGTTGTTATTGTAATTGCTGTAATAACAATTGAGAAATTCCATACTTCTACCCCCGTTTGGTCTTTATTCATGTCTATTGGTTTCAATTTTGTCTTTTTGATCCCATTGGCTATTTTGCAAGCCACTACTGGTGTCTCACTGGGATTAAATTTGTTGATTGAAATGATTATGGGATATGCTTTGCCAGGAAATCCAATGGCTTTAATGGTTATAAAAGCTTTTGGTTACAACATCGATGGTCAAGCTGATTCATACGTTTCAAACTTGAAATTGTCTCACTATTGTAAAATTGCACCACAAGCTATGTTCAGAGGACAAATGGTTATGGCTTTCTTGCAGATTTTTATTAATTTGGGTGTCATTAATTGGTGTGTTGATAACATGAAGGGATTCTGTACTGCTGAAGCTAAAGGAAAATTCACTTGTCCAGATATTCAAACTTATTACAATGCATCTGTCATGTGGGGTGGATTAGGACCAAAAAAGATCTTCAATGATGTTTACCCAATTTTGAAATGGTGTTGGTTGATAGGTTTCTTATTAGGAGCCTTATTTGGTTTTGCTAAGAAGTTTGGTGGCAAATACTTCCCAGTTTGGTTCAACCCTGTAATCTTCTTAGTTGGTATGCTAATTGGACCACCATATGGTTTGATGTACTACACACCAGCTTTAATCATGTCATTCTTCTCTCAATGGTACTGTAAAAGATACCATTTGAAACTATGGGAAAGATATAATTACGTTATTGCAGCAGCTTTAGATGCAGGATTGGTGTTATCGCAAATCATCATTTTCTTCTCAGTTCAATACAATCCTAAAGAAATTGACTGGTGGGGTAACAATGTTCCATACTTGGGTCAAGATGCTGAAGGAATACCATTAAAGAATATCACTGCAACTGTCAAAGGTTACTTTGGTCCTGCTCCAGGCCATTACCCATAATTTAATCCTATATATTAATATAATAATATTTTCTATATATATATTTTTTTAAAGGCTACAAATTTTTTTGAAAACTTTAATAAAACAGAACTTATATGCTTAATTATGTTTATATCTAAATGCTCAAAATCATCATCAATAGTATGCCAAAATGCTGGAAATGGTAATGGGATTAAATGCACACATTTCACTCCAAGTTTTCTAAAAGGAACATGATCATCAGAAATCATAATATTTACATTACTCATTTGTGGGTCAAGTAAAGAGATTTGAGTGCTTTGATATATATCATTTTCAATTGATAAAAGTTGTTTATAATAATCTGTAGTCTCAGGGAAATAGTTGAATATGGTATGGCTTTTGGAATCTCTACTTTGAACACCACCAAGAAGGTCTAGTAAAACAAGCAAATCAATTTTGTTTATTAATCCATTTTCATTATAAATTTTTGCTAATTCTCGAGATCCATATAAAGAATCACTTTCACTCCACTTCCCAAATGCTTCTTCCCCATCAAAAAAAATAATTTTCAAATTTTTTCTCCTCAATTCATTAGAATCTTCTGATATTTGTAGAGAAATAAAAAGTAATATTGCAATTGAAGCAGCTGAATCAATAGCACCAACAAAACTTGGAATATTAGCAATTGTATCATAATGGACAGCTAATATCAAATCATTTGCAAGTCCAATAGCATTACATTTTGGAAACTGAAAAACTGTATCTTCATAATCATATTCATTATAATGAGGTAATGTTACTATTAAATTATTAAATTCATAACCTGAATCATAAAAAGTATGTTTTTGAACTCTCCATTTTATTGGCATATTTTTATAAAAATCAGTAATAATATTCAAAGTGAGTTTAGAGTTTTCAGTTTCCACACATCTAGTCATGTTGAAAAGAGTTAGTAAAGATGTTGTAGAGTTAGGGTTTAAGTTTAAAAAGTCATCTATGTTTAATAAAGATGAGGCATTAATAACAACTATATATAAATTGAAAAAGAAAACATTAAAACAGAGCATTTCTATCAACTCTTGGTTCAATAGACAATAAATTCTAAACTGTTATTTGTATATTATATACGCTTTTCTGTGTTCTTTTTTTTTTTTTTAATTTTTTTTTTGCGATGTATATCAAAAGTTTGTTAATCAAAATTTGGCGCTTAATCTTTAGCTTAATTACTTGATATGGAAGTATTTTTATTTAAAAAACAAAAATAGTGTCTAAAATTTTATTTCTTTAACAAATGTTGAATTATAGAAGTTTTTCTTTTTTTTTAGTAATTAAGAAATCAAAATCTGGTGATTATATAGATGAATTATGTTCAAGTAGAGTTTTTTTTTTTATTATTATTAAAAAAATTGTTTTACTTAAAAGTTTCTTTATAAGTCACGTTTATTTGTATAATTATTTTTTGTTTAATAATTTTTTTTTTTTCTTTGTTAAAAATATAAATAACAACAAATTGATTTGTTTTTCTATATTTTTTTCTCTTTCTCTAAGTATATATATTTCAAAAGGGAATTTCATATAATAAATATTAAAACAAAACAAAAACACAATCAAAATAACCCATTAAATCATAAATAAAGAAAATGACTGAATATATAAATATTTCAAATGAACGAGAAATATCATTATTAAAAGATCTTTTAAGTGATCAGCCAAAAAATAACAATGGTGTTAGAAAGACCCAAGATTTGAATGTTGTTGGTATATTATCTACATTTAAACCATTTTTAGAGAAATATAAAAGAAACCAATTAATTCATACAAATATAGAAACATGTTATTCTAACCTAGGAAAATATAAAGATATTATTTTTGATTTAAACAAATATGAAGAATATTTATTACAAAATGATATTAGTTCTATAGATTTATCTACTTTTTTTAAATATATTTATAAATTAGAAGACATTTTAGAATCATTACAACAAGGGGATAACAAAGATGGAACAAACAACATTGATGTTCAAGATATTATTAATAAAGCCGAAGATAGACTTTTGAATACCATTTTCAAATATTACTTGAATATGGTGAAACCTTTCAATCCATATATTCCAATACAAAATGGTGAGATTTTTCCTTCTATTTTAGATGATCAAGAATGTATTCAGAATTTACATCAAATTATTGAATTTTGCAGTAATCAAGATAAATTACCAGATGTTTTGAAATGCTATGTTAGCGAGAGACAAAATTTCATTAAAAGCTGTCTATCATATATTAGTTTAAGTAAAATCAACAAGAATGATGAACTAAAATTAACTTTTGATAGCATATCTAGTTTTATATCTATTGAGAATTTTTTGATCAAAGATTTGAAATTTAGTACTTATTTAGAAGAAGAAGTTGATGAAGAAGAATCTAATACGTTTATGTCATCCTATGCTATATTTCAACAAATCATTTCTTTTATGTGTGCAAAGGTATTGTCTAAAGTGAAAAAGGAATCCACCAATGAAAATAGTCCATTAAACAAATTTATTATAACAAATAACTTGACTAATTTGACAAATAGTCTTGTTGCTCTAGATAAAGAATATAATACAAAGACAGTTGTGGTTGAAGAGTTTGTTAAACAACAAAATATTTTAGATCAAACTTGTCAAATGGAATTAGCAAATTTTATTGCAAATGCAAAAACTAGAATTAATCAACAACTTACAAAACTTCCATCAGATTTTGGTATCAACTCAAATGCCATTGATGTTTTTTCTAAACTGAAACAAAGATTGGATAATAATAGAGCTGATGTGATTCAATTCATGGCACATAATCAAATCCCATTGAAAAGTTGGTTACCAAAGAATGAACAAGGAATTGATTTGAAAGAGTTTAAGAATGCTGATATCAATTTAAATAGTAGTAAGATGAAGTACCAAATTTATATTTTAGATTTCATAACTGTCATATTTAGTAATCTTGAAAATAAGAGTAATACTATCTTAGCAAATGGGAAAAGATCAGATTACCCCCAATACTTTAATCAAAACTATAAAGAACTATCCAGTGAGTCATCAACTTCAAATACTCAAACTGTATCCCAATCTATTCCACAAGCTGAAATCTCAACAATAGCTGGTGTATTTTTGCTAACACATTTAAAAATTTTACAACAATTATTAAGTGATCAAAAGACTACAAACAGAGATAGTTCTGCATTGATCGAATTGAAACTTACAAAACTGGACAAGAAATATAGTGAGTTAATATTGATACATTGGAAACAATTGATTCAACCAATGATGCCATTGATCAATAATTCTTCAATGAAAACTAGTGATCCTAATTTCAAGAAACATAAAGAACTTGCAAAAGAAAAATTCTTGAGATTCAATGACAATTTCGATAAGTTATTGAGCAATTGGATATTGAATTTGAAACCTTTGATAAAAGATAAATATTTGAAAAAGAAATTGAAAAAAGATATCAAGCTTATCATTGAACCAATGTATAAACTTCTTTATGATAAATATAGTACTAATTGGTTTAAAAATAAAGCTAAATATATAAGATTTGATACAAGAGAATTATCAAAGAAACTAGATAGTTTATAAGAAAAGAAAAACAACTTAATGATAAATGTCTTGGATTAGAAGTTTTTTTTTAAATTTTTTATTTTATAAAAAAAATAATTTATAAAGTAACAATTTAAATATATGTATATAAGTTCTTCTCTCTCTCTCTCTCTTTTAATATCTTATTTTATAAAAATGGATTCTCTCTATTTTCCAAGTATCCACAACCAAGATCATCTTCTGAATCACTTAAATCATCCATATCAAACTCTTCCAGATCCTTACTTATATAAACATCTTCATCAACATCATTATTTCCAAATATTTCAGGATTTATTTTTGGTGATAAAGGACCAACGTTTTGACTTGCTAGATATTCATCATATGAAGGTGGTAAAACATCTCTACCATCCTCAGACAAAACACCATCCAAACTCATTGATATATTTTCATGATCGATTATATCATTCAACTCTTTGGAACTGTGATAAAGATTAGATACATCATTTGTGTCTGCCATATATCCTCCATTAGTTTCTGGGGATAAAAGGACATCACCGATATTAGGCCACTCTTCAGCGGCAGCTAAGCTCACATCACTACTTAATGCAGGAGAATTTAAAGTCAAAACTTCTTCAAAATCTGGTAGCTTTATGCCACTGTTCATTGGCAGAGCTTGTGGAGATGTTAAACGTAAATCATCTTCCTGAGCTTCTGGCTGATTATAAATATTTGCTGATAGCAAGTTTGTTGGGTTTTTATGATAATAGTTTTCCATATCATGGGCACTTCCTTGGTCTCTATCTGAAGACAAATTACAAGGGACTGTTCTCAATTGTTGATCATATGGGGGAAGTAAAGTTGTAGTATGAGTAGAAAGTTTATGTTGAACAATGATAGGTGTATCAATAGAAATTTCGAAATGTTGGAAATTTTTTGAAAGTCTTAAATTAATTTTAAGAGAATGTGTAATTTTGATATTATTGGTAGAAATGTTTGCTGAAAGTTTATAGCAATTGTTTATAATCTCTGGGATATAAATTTGTAATGGGAACTCTTTGTAATTTAAGAAACTATGTTTTGGATCAGATGGATCATCACATAGAAGGTTACCTAAATTTTTAGCTTTATTTTTAGGTTCTTCTGGTCTCAAATCTTTTAAAGGAGGAGCTTTGCATTCACAAATTAAAAATTTCTTTTGTGGAGCTTCAGTGGTTAATTTCTTCTTCTTTTTTTTACCAGTTATTGGATCATATTTACTAGCAGTATTTGCATATGCTGTCACTTCAATATTCTCCGTTATATAAACTCTTATTCTATGAACAGAACATTTGTCAATAGGTGTCAGATTAATCTTGATCGGCAAGAAAGCATTTAAGATCACATCTTTAGAAGAAATTAATATTTCATATTTAAGAGCATTATCCCATTCCTTTGTAACGGCTATAGGTTCTGATTCTTCTACAGAATCAATATTTGGAATTCTAACTAAATGCAATTCTCTAGAACAATCAATATTAGATTTGAAAGCACCAACTCTTTCAACAAAAAATTTCAATCTGTAAATGATAGAAGCCATATCTGTTTTGACAGTCTCTGGAAATATTAAAGGAATCAGATATTCAAAAGAATATACATAGAAACCTGTATCAAATAATTCACTATTGCAATTAGTATTATTTGAAATAACACTAGAAGTTGATTTAACAGTGGACAGAGGATCAGCATTAGAATCTATAGATCTTACTGAAGATCTTCTTTTTCTTCTCTCACCAACAAAATCTAAAGAGTTTCTAGATGAATCATGGAATAAAGCATTACTATTACTAGTAGTGGTATTGTTATTTTGAGATGGTGACGCACTTAATAATGTTTTTAAAGCACCGAATATTGAACCAGAGGGACTGGTAATCTGTTTTAATGGATTGACAGTGTCCTCATAATCAGCATTGCTTATAAAATCCGAATCATTTATTCTATCACTTGTGATTGAAGCAGCCCTTTGTCTAATCAAATGTTGGTGTCTATCTTCATCAAAATAATCATTATCTTCTCCTTCTTCCTGTTTCAATTGTTCTCTCAAATTATTAATTTCTTTCAAAGAGTAATAAACATCACAGTTTTTATTAGGACTTTCATTACTATTCTCTGTATAAAAAGGCCATGAATGATTAAGAATATCACATTCAGTAACACATTTATTGGTAAATTCAGGATCATTAAGTATCTCTACAGCTTGCCTACTAAAATTCAATTTCAGATGTCCATTTAATGTGAGGTTTATTTGTTTAAGTCTTGTAGGTTTTTTAATTTTGATAACTATATGACCTCTAAGAACAGGAGGTTTTTGGTCTGTTGAGTTAGGATTGCTATTAAGTCTGGAGTTTGCGTTATTTCCGACTTTAGGCATATATATTATATCATCCTCTGCTAATTCCATATAACAGGTTAAAGTGGAGGAATCATATAAACAATGTTTGAAAGTATGTTCTTTTAAGATTAATTGAAGTAAATTTTTGTCTATTGGAGGAAAGATGGGCGACTCATCAGTGGAAGCTGTAAGACTAGATAAGAAAGCATCACCCCCTTTAGTTCTTTCACTATTATCAATACTGAAAACCATAGTAAATGCCAGTATTAATAGTTATTGATAGTGTATAGGTATAGGTATTAATTTTATTATTAAATCTGATTAAAGATTATAAATAATAAAAAATATTAAAAAAAAAATCAAGAACATAATAATATGTATCACTTTTTAATAGTAGATTTTTAAACTCCCAAAAACATAAAAAAAAAAAACAAAGAATACAAAATAGTAATATTCATATATATATATATATATGAATATTCTTTCTTAACGAGAGAGAAAGGGACGGAAACAACAAATATATATAAAAAAAAAAAATTAAAAAAAAAACGGACAAATTTATAGTATATATATATATTTTTTGCTTTATAGGAAATCACTCATTTCTCGGAGTTAAGTAGCAAAAAAAACAACCCTCACCCCCAAATCTTTTAGAACCTATAACAAAAACAATTTATTAAATACAAAATATAAATTATAAAAAAAATAAAATTTAAAATAAAATGATAAGGAGTTTTTCTTATATATATATATTATATGGAATATATTTAAATGAATGATACAATGTATTGTATGATATATATTATTGTAGTTTATATAATTGTTTACATTATATGTTCGTATAAATAATATAAAAATATTATTTAAATAATTGTTTTAATTTTTTATTTTAATATTTTTTTTTAATTATTAATAAACTTTTAAACATATTTTTAAAAAATATTTTTTTTTTTCTTATATCAATTTTTATATTCGGGTAAACTTTAATTATTCCAAAAAAAAAAAAGAAACAGGGTAAACCAATCAAACTGTAAAAGTTTTTTCTTTTTTTTTTTACTTGTAAGAAAACCAAAAAAAAAAAATATACGTTAACGTGTGAAAATTTTTTTTTATATTTTTTTTCTTTGTTTGAAATTTTTTCAAATAAATAACTCCTATTATAATTGTTTATTTACTTTTATATACATTATTATAGAACCATAGAAACCATTACATACATTCGATTTATTTTTACTTTAAAATTTATAAGTTAAATGTTGAGAAACAGTATTAACAAGAATAATATTAATTATTCTTTATTTAGCAAAAGATTCGTAGCTAACAACAATATTAATAATGCAAAACCTTTAAAAACTGTTGTTAAAGGTGATTCTGGTAAGAAACCAAATGGTAGAGGTTATGTTACTGCTTTATTTGCAGTTTTAACTTTATCTTCTATTGCTATTGGTATCCCATACAGAGCTAACAAGGATTTAGAATTTGATAATTGGTTAATGCACAATGTCCCTTCATCTATTGGTTACATGAATTTTGTTGATAAATATATTTTAGGAAATAAAAAAACACCTGCTACAACTCCAACTCCAATCAAACAAACTTCCACTCCAGTTCAAAAAGCACCAGCTCCAGTTCAAAAAACACCTGTTCCAGTTCAAAAAGCTCCTGCCCCAGTCAAAACTACTTCAAAACCAGAAACAATCTCTTTATCTAATTTAGATTTACATGCATTGGCTATTGATACTGCTGGTTTATCTCCAGAGATGGTTAAATTAGTCTCTTTCTACAACACTTTATTAGACAAGTTATCTACCCACAATATAAAAGTTGAACAACATATTCATGATGAATTACAATTATCCATTAATTCTGCAAAAGATAATTTAACCTCTTTACTAAAAGAAGAGCCATACAAAAAAGATTTAATTGCCAAAGTTGCTCAATTGGAAGATGATTTCAACAACAAATTAGAAGCTTCTAAGGAAAAAAGCTTAAAGAGTTTAACTGAAAAATTTGAAAAATTTAAAAACACTTTAGAACAAAACAACAAGGAACAATTAGACTCTGCTATCCAAAGTTTCAACCAATTGTCTCATGATGAAAAGGAATCTCAATTGGTCTCTGCTATGGTTACTCAATTGAAACAATTTGATGATTTAATTGAAAAGACTGTTGACTCTGCTTACAACAACAAATTACAAAGATTGAATGAATTAGAAGAATACACTTTTGAAATGTGTTCTGATTTAGAATATTTGAACTTTATCACTAAATCTAATCTTGCAAAACAACAATTTTCTGATTCTGTCTCCTTATTCAAAAACAAGTTTTTACAAGAAACTATTGATAGTGCTGAATTATCTGATTTCTTAAGCAAATGGAAACAATTAGCACGTATAGTCCCATCCTCTATCTCTAAATGTGGATGTAAGAAGTGTGGTACTCAAGGTTTTTGCAATTGTCCTTGCTCCACCAAAAACTCCTTATCCAAGGCTGCCGTTGAATCTTTATTGAAACAAAAGGAAAACAAAGAACCTATTTTGAGTAGAGAACAATTAGTACAGGAATTACAAGTCATTAAGCCAAAGATCATTGAAGCTTCTTTAGTTCCAAATAGAGATGCTGGTCTGTTGAATTACTTGGTTGCTAAACTGTTCTCTCCAATGATATTGACTAAAAACGAAAACAAACTAGGTTTCCCAATCTCAGACTCTGTTGAAAGCAAGTTAGCTAGAGTCGATTATAATTTAAACAATGGTAAATTGGATAAGGCTGTTGAAGAATTAAATTCTTTTGAAGGTTGGCCAAGAGTAGTTGAAAGTGATTATTTAGAAAAAGTAAGAAGACATTTAGAACTTGAAACCTTAGTTGATGTGATTGAAGCTGATTTAAGATCTTAAGAACAACATAAATAAATAAAAAAAAAAAATAGTAAGAAAAATAAAATGTAAAGTGGTACTGCAAAGAAACATGTAAATTTTAACTAACCAATTTAGATATTACTAAAAAAAAAAAAAAGGTATATATATATGTATATATGACTGTTAATGAAGCTAATATTCAATCGAAAGAAAATAAAGACTATGAATAAAATTGTTATAATTTATATTTACTTGGCAAAGTGATAAAAGCTTTAATGATGAAATTAGGATTTTTTTTCTTTAAAAAAAAAAATTTAAAAAAAAATAAATAAATTGTAATTTGGATTTTTCACGTTTCAAACACGTAATTTCTTCTTTGTTTTTTTTTTTTTTTTTTTGGATTTAATAAAAATATACAAAACCAATGAAATATGTCTACAAGTAATTTGCATAAGCTTGCTAAAGAGCAGTTTGTTTCTGATTTAGGTGGATCCTCTACAGAAGAGATAATCATGATAATGACGATTTGTATTCCAATATATTTCACTACCAGAAAGATTCAAGAAAACATTTTATTCAACTTTGTTCTTCATTTCATTATTCCTTTATTAATGGTGACAATGTATAATGACTATAAATTATTATTATATATATTTGCTTTTGCTCCTTTATTCTTTATGTCTAGCAAACCAAATCAGAAAAATAATAAAAATACTTCTAGTGGAAACAAAAAAAAGAAATTAAATTATCTAACAGCTTACAGATCTCATATGCTTATCATGACTGGTATTGCAATCCTTGCTGTTGATTTTAAAGTATTTCCTAGAAAACTAGGTAAAGTTGAAACTTGGGGTACTTCTTTAATGGATCTAGGTGTAGGAAGTTTTATTTTCAGTAATGGTATTGTATCCAGACCTAAACCAAAAAAAGAAATAGAAAATGAAACAGGAACGAATAAAAATAAAAAAAATTCTAAAGCAAGTTGTATATTTTCAAAATTGATTCTAAGAAAATCCAACATTCTTTTTGTTCTAGGCCTTCTCCGTCTATTCTTTGTAAAGAATCTTGAATACCAAGAACATCTAACTGAATATGGAAAGCATTGGAATTTCTTTATCACTTTAGGATTATTACCATTAACATATGATTTCATTCTAGTTCCTTTAATTGAAACTACTCATATTAATAGAGGAATATTAGGATTTTTGATGTGTGCTGCTTTAGAACTATGGCTGAATTTAGATTCAAGAGTTTTGAAATACTTGATAAATGCTGAAAGAGTAGGTATTTTTGGAAATAACAGAGAAGGGATTTACTCTTTCTTGGGATATGTTGGTATTTACTTAATGGGCCAAGAGGTTGGTTCTAGCTTAATTTTACCGGTGGAAGAGAATAAGAATTTAAGAAAAAACTTTTTAGGAAGATATAAAGTTGATGATTTACAAGGATTAATTGGGCATGCTCTTTTGATATGGGCTTTAAACAACTCAATTTTACAACTTGATAAATTTTACATCTCTAGAAGATTTGCCAACTTGCCATATGTCTTGTGGGTTGTATCGTATAATTTGGGTTTCTTGGCTTTTTACTGTTTTGTTGATAGAATAACAAACATTGAAGATACTGATTTTATTTTAGAGTGTATAAATAATAATGGATTGATTTTGTTTTTGGTTGCAAATGTTTCTACTGGTTTAGTCAATATATCTATAAACACTTTATCTTGCAATACAGCTCAAAGTATTGCTATTTTGATATCTTACTGTGGTTTTATATTTATTAGTGCACTTGTTTTAAATAAGTATCAAATCCGTATATAACAAAATTAAAAAAAAAAAAACAAACAAGAAAGGTATATTTAAATTATAATAGAGTCTCTTTTAACATTTGATTAGTTTTTATATTTATTTATTCTGAAAGAACTATAATTTCTTGTTCTTCATTGTCATTATCTTTCTTTATCTTTTTCAATTTTTGAGGTTTTAAAAAAGCATCAATAGTAATTTTTGGTCTTTTCCCATTGTTTTTTGTTAATTTAGTATTATTTTTATTCAAATCATCAGAATTTTGACTTATAATTTCTTCTGCATTTTGTTGTTCAAGTTTTAATCTTTTGGACAATGGAATATCATCTAAATTTTCATCTTTAATCAAACGTCTACCTCTTTTAGCATCATTTTCTCCATTTGTTTGTAAAAATGGTGTTGCCGTTTGTGGTTTTCTTTGCGGAGACTTTAAAATTCTTTCATTTTTTTTTGGTGCAAATTGTTGTTTTCTTGTAGGTGATCTTTCAATTTGGGTACTCAGTGTTGGAGCCCTTTCAGGATTTCTATTAGGTGATCTTGATATTCTATCATTGTTTTGAGGAGCGTATTGTGGTTGAGTTATTGACTTAGGAGTATTAACAGGAAGTGTTGAAGAAGTAGTAGCAGTAGGAAGAGGAGCTACTGATTCAAAAGGTTTTGTAGGAATTGATTTTTTGGATAACAACTTAGTAATGTCAACTTTGGATTTATTTTTTATAGCAATATTCCTTTTTTGTTTCTTTTTATCATTAGTTTCATTTTCATTACCCATATTTGATAAACCTAAATCAATATGTTCTTTTGCTGACATAAAATTTGTTCCAGAAAAGACTGAATTATTTTTAAGTTTGTTTTTATTTAAAATAATAGTATTGATATTCATTACTTCATGACTCATCCAAACAAAATCTTTACAACCTTTTCTTAAATACAAATTGTAATCTTTAATAAGTTGAAAGATTGAAAAATCTTCAAGGTCATCTTTAAACTCTTTATTCATGGAATTATAAAATTGTTTAATTATTTTCAAGTTAGAAAAAACGTTTGGGTATTTTTTCAATTTCTTTACCAAATCATCATCAATAAATCTTGTTCTGATCATAGGTCTAATTTTACTATTAGAATCTTGTTCACTTCTTTCTATTGATGTCATGTACAAAAGTTGTTTAGCTCTTGATAATGCAACATAAAAGATTCTTCTTTCTTCATTTAATTTTTCTTGGTAAGAAACATTGTTTGCTTTATATTTTTCAAAAGAAATGTTGCTTTTACTTGGATCATCCTCATCTCCAGCTTCTCCTTCCACATCCATATCATCCATAAAGATACATGGAATATAATCCTCACTACATCCAGGAACAAAGACAATAGGCCATTCCAAACCTTTACTTTTATGAACTGTACAAATAGTGACTTTATCATCTTCATTTTTGGTTTTTTCTTCTTCTAGCTCATCACCTTCGACAGCATACAACTCAATAGAAGATATAAATTCTGAAAGAAATTTTTTATTGAAAACAGGATTTTCAAGTTTTGAATCTTTTTCTCTAAAGTTTAAAATCAAATCTTTCAAAGAATCAATACTATAGTGTCTAGGATCATATTCTGGTTTAGATTCTTTATTATTTCCTCCATCTTTATTCTTATTATCACCTTCACCATCATCAATTAAAAACATGTCGTATAAACCAGATTTTTTATAAATAAATTCTAAAAAAGAAATAAATCCTTCTTTAGAACCATCTAATTTCTCTAAAAACAAAAAACTTTCTCTTAAAAATTTCTTTATAAAATTTATCAAATAAGTTCTTCCTCTTGTATTACTGACAACTTGATCCAGTTGAGGTGAAGTTTTTATAAGATTGATAGGATCTTTGTTAGTATTAGCATCGAAAAATCTACTCAAATTTGAAAGTGAAGTTTTACCTAATCCAACATTTTCCATAAATGATAAACTTTGTAAAATCCATAATTTTTTATCATTTATCACAAGATTATCAATAGAATCATAATGGAGAACAAGTTTCAATAAGTTCATGAATTGAAGAACCTCTTTTCTTTGCAAAAAACCATTATTATCTATAATCCTATATGGAATTCTATAAGCCAAAAGTTTTTTTTCAATAACATGTATTTGTCTTTTGGTTCTTGCCAATATAGCAATATTTTTAAACTTCACAACATCATTTGGCAAGCTTTTCAGATATGCAATTTCATTTGAGATAAATTGTGCTTCTAAAGTGAAATTCTTGAAAGACTTATAAACAGGTCCATAATCACAATCAAATTGACCAGATAAAGGTTCTTCATCAATACTTTGAGATGATTTTAGGATATATTGACAGCAATCTATAATCTTTTGAGAGGATCTATAATTTTGATTTAGTGGGATTATTTGTACTTGAGGTTCACATAATTTGATCATATCTTTGAAATTTGAAGGGGAAGCATCTCTAAATGCATAAATACATTGGTTAGGATCACCCACCACAGTTATACCAGTTTTCCCATTAGAACTCCATAAAAGCACTATTTGAAGTTGAAGAAAAGAAGTATCTTGGAATTCATCTACTAAGATATGTTTATTTGAAGGGATTATATGTTTATTTTGTTTGAGAACAAGATATGTTTTTAATAATAAATCATCAAAATCAAGTTTCATCAGTCTTTTACATTCATTTTCATAATATTGGTAGAAATATAGTAAAGCTTGATCTAAACTCTCTCCACCTGTTTTAATATATGTATCACTTGTTAAACCTTGAGTTTTGAGTTTAGAAATATTTTTTTTGATAAGATTAATATCAAAAGTCCAGTGTTTGTCATTTAGTTCCAAAGAAGCAAACATAGTCTCTTCAAGTTGATCTTCATCATCTATGTCATCACCATTTTCTTCTTCTTTATTACTATTTTTCTTGTTATTATATTTTCTTTTCTTTTTTTGTTGTTTTGCAGGTGACATTAAATTAACTTTATTATTTCTATATTTGTAGTAATCATATATATTGTCTGGAACTTTTTGAATAGCTTTTTTAAGGATTTGTTCCTGCTCACTCTCAGATAAAATCTCAACTCTTGTAACACCAATCAAATGACCAAATTGTCTAAGCAAAGCTAGACAAAGACCATGAAAAGTACCAACTTTCAATTGACTTATAATATCATTTTTAACAGTATCTTGTAAATTCAATTCTAATAAAGCAAGATCCAATCTTTGTTTGATTTCTAAAGAAGCTTTTTTACCAAAAGTTGTGACAATTATTTGATTTGGAGGTATTTTGCAGCAGATTAAAAGATAGAGAAGCCTGGATATAATAATTTTGGTTTTACCTGAACCTGGGGGAGCTTTAATTTGTAAGAGATCATTAAATGGAAATAATGTTGCTTGTTGTTGTAAATCATTTAAAGAAGTTATGATTGATTTCTCTAATAATTCAGAATCATCACCACAATCATCATCTTTGAAGTAACTCATACTACTGAATATATATATTTATTCAAAAAAATAAAAGATAAAAATTTGTTGATAAATAGAAGATATATGATATCAGTTATTATTGTTTGGTTATTATTATATTAATTACAAATAGATAGATATATATATATAGATTGTTGACACCATATACTCAATAAAGTTTTTTTTTTTTCATAAAAGTAGTTTATAAACATATATTTACGCGTCAGTGAGGTCCCCATGTGACTTGTTCAAATCATTTTACCCTGCCACAAAAAACATACGAAAAAAAAAAAAAAGAACTATAAGCCGTTCAAATGATTATAATTTTAAAAAAAATTAATTAAAAATAAAGATTTATCAATGGTAAAGAAAAAAAAAAAAACAATATAACAATATTTAATGATTAAAATTTGTAATAATCCTCTTTTTCTTCTGATTGGTTAATTTATTAAAAATAATAAATATAAATTATAATAATAATATACGTATATATAAGGTTCTATTTAAAAAAAAAAACAAATCTTAAATTATTTAAAAAAAACTATATTTTTTTAACCCTTTAAAAAAAATATAATATATATATATATATATTTTTTAAACAAGGAATTAAACGAAAACATGGGGGAGAGAGAGAAAAATGGTACAATTACTGTTATTTTTTTTTTTTTTATAATGTATAAAAAAAAAATAATAATTATAATATACTCGTTTTACCCGTTATACGGATAATCTTGTTAAACAATTGATTAAAAATGAATTATTTAACTTTTTTTTTTAAAAAAAAAAAACTCATATATAATAATTATTATATATATATACATTGTTGCTTTTAATAAAATTAACTATCAAAGGTTTACTTATTAAGAACTATTTTAAAACATACACCTATAAAAGTTGTTAGCTATAAACAATTAACCAAGTTAATTCACTTTTATTTATTTATTATCCCCATCTACATATATAAATATATTCTTTTTTTTTTTTAAAAACTATATACATATCTTAATGTCAGATACTCCTGTTTCTATTAAAACATCTATCCCTCTATACTCACCAGAGTATTTTGGCTACTCGTTTTTGGGTGGTATCATTTCCTGTTCCACTACTCATTGTTCTATCACATGTTTAGATCTATTAAAAACAAGAGCACAGGTAGCTAGTCATACAACCACTCCTTTATCCTTTGGTAAGATTTTTAAACAAATTAATGGATTGAAACTTTTGTATACTGGTGGTTTAACAACTTTCTTTGGTTATGGTTTACAAGGGTTTGGTAAGTATGGTTTCTATGAGATTTTCAAATACAAATACACTAACTGGCTTCCAGATCATTTTAACCAAACTTATGTTTACTTGTTATCTTCTGCTTCTGCTGAATTCATCGCTGATATTTTGTTATGCCCTTTAGAAGCTGTCAAGATTAAACAACAAACTTCTGTTAAAAGTAATTCTGAATTTTTAAACTACAATAAGTCCCATTTATCTATGGTCTCCACTTTCAAGACTCTTTTGAAAGAAGGTAAGTTATATACTGGTATTGTTCCTCTTTGGTTTAGACAAATTCCATATACAATGGTTAAATTTACTACTTTTGAAAAAATTGTTGAATTCATTTATGAAAAATTGGATTTGAAAAAACAAGAAATGAACAAATTACAACAAGCTTCTGTCTCCTTTGTCTCTGGTTTCTTTGCTGGTACTATGTGTGCTATTGTCAGTAATCCTGCTGATGTTATGGTCAGCAAATTAAACTCTCCATTAGAAGATCCAACTGTCAAAAATGCTATCACTTCCACTGGTGAAAGATTAAAATATGAATATTCAAAGATTGGGTTCAGAGGATTATGGTTAGGATTACCCACAAGAATTGTTATGATTTCTTGTTTAACCTCTATGCAATGGTTAATTTATGATTCTTTCAAGATCATGGTAGGTCTACCAACTACTGGTGGTCATTAAAAGAAAAAAAAAAACAAAAACAAAAATTGAACAAAAGACAATAAACTAATTAATATATATATATACATTTATATATCTATTTATTTTGTTCAATATTTATATTCTATATGAGTTAAATGATTTAATTAAATATAATAATAAAAAAAAAAAATTAAACTATTATATATATATATAAATATATTTGTTCTTTTTATGCTATATTCCGGATATAAAACATAAATCTTATTCATTTTCCTTTTTTATTTTTAAATTAATACATGATTAAACCTTATTTTATTTTTATTTACTTATTATTGATTATGATTTTTGTTTTTTTATTATTGTTTTATTTTATTGTTTTTTCATTTTTTATTATTTTTTAATATGATTTAACGACCAACAAACTTGTATTCAAAGTATCTTAAGATGTTATAGAAAACAAATTCGTAACCCCATAGAACTTCAATACTGATATCACCACCATAAGCACCAATACGTCTGGAAATTAAACCAACATAGTAGGATTGAGACATACATAAAGCAATCCAAATAATAGAAGTTAAGAAACAGAACATACTGGCATAACCAATTGGTAATTTGTTCCAATCTTTCCAAATTGTTACATCAAAGTCAAATGAACCTTTTCTCCAAATGAAGAATTCAGATAAACACATAACCATTAACTGACATAGGTAGTAAGAAATGGAGTTCATAAAGTTTTCCATAAAACTTTCGAATTCATAGAAAGCAGCAACAGACAAACCATAACCAATCCAAGCACCTAAAGTAGTCCAAACTGGTCTTGGAACAGCAATCAAAGATTCCCAAATAGCTTGTGTACCTAAAGCTAAAGAATACATATTTGGGATGTTGTTAGCCACAGTGGATAAAGATAAAACAACACAACAGAATTGACCGAAACCATGTAAAGAATCTTGGACAATGATACCATAGACAACACCACCAAAGGAGTATTCATCATATAAAGCCATCCAAGTTGGGTTGTTCAAAGTGGCAGCACCACAAGCAGCACCTAAAATCAAAGTGAACATCAATGGGAACATCAAACCAACAAAGACAGAACTGAATAATTTAGTCTTAGAAGTATCTCTTGGCATGTAGACAGAGTAATCAGCAATGTAAGATAACCAACCAATAGCAAACCCGTAAATGGTGGAACCAAAGGAGAAGACATCACCAATTGTAGTTTCACCACCTGTCCATGGACCATTGGTGAAAGAGCCTGATTTTTTCAATCTAGCAATAATGACTAAGAAAACAACAAAGTTTGGCACCCAAGCAACATTACCGTACATGTGAACAAGCTTGTAACCAAAGAATGGAACAATCCAAGTACCAGCAATGATAACTAAACAACCAGCCCATGGTGGTAAGTTATGTGGTCTGTTAACCATTCTCAATAATTGAGCGGCAGCAATAGTGTTGACAATTGTCCAACCAATACAAGCAACAACATTGATAAGGGAAAATAATCTAGCAGTAACATTACCCATCAAGTATCTACACAAAACCATTTGTCTTAAACCGGTAGCAGCACCAAAGACAGAGAAGAAAGCAACTGGCAAAGCACCCAATAAGGACCAGAAGATACAGATAAAGACAGATTGACCAAAGTTCAAACCATATACTAATGGACCTAAAGCACCTAAAGCAGCAGTAGCGATAACCATATTAGCAGATAACCACATAGTACCAGCAGCATATAAAGAAGTATCAGTTTTTTCTTCATCAGTGATTGGTTCAATACCATTCATTTCAACTTTATCACCAAAGATGGACATTAGCTTTGCAAAGAAAGGTAATGTAGTTTTAGTGGTGACGGCAGCATCTTCTTTATTAGAGAAAAGTTCTTCATCTTCTTCTCTAATGGAAGTTTTTTCAAAGTTTTTCTTTTCTAAGTCTTCCAAACTTTTTGTGTTTAATTCATATGAATTTTCAGATGACATTATGTATTTGTTTTTTTTATTTTTATTTGTAAGTATAAAAAAAAGATATTTAAAAAAAAAAAGAAGATTACTAATAAGTTAGTCTAGTAGTTTATCTTTTGGGTTTATTTAGAACGGTTTTTTTTAAATTTTTTCATTTTTACATCTCTTTTAGTTAAATGAAAAAAAAAAAAGAAAATATATATATTTCAAATTTATTTTTAACAATTTAATATTATTCTTTTATACTTTTGTATAATTGAAAAGAAAAAAAGCGAAGTCAATATTTTTTTTTCTTTTTTGAATAAAGATTTATTAAATTATTTTTAATCTAAAAAAGAAAAAAAAAAAAAGTCAAAGATTTTTTTTTTTTTCTAAGCAAAAATTGTCTCTCATCAGGAGTTTTTTCACCATCTGTTCAACGGTTTCACATATTCGTAGTTAGCCTCTCAAAATTTCTTAATTCATTTAGGACTTTCCGATTCAAAGAAAAATTTCCTAAAAAAGTATAAAACAGTCACCCGAACCCTCCGGTAAGCTTTTTTTAAAATTTTTTCGAATTTTAAGAAAAAAAAAATTGTCTAACTGATAAGTAATTTTAACTCCTTGATTGTAGTTGACTTCTCTCATTTGATTAATATATATATATATATATTTAAATAATAAATAAATATTAGATTTTAATTGATATTAAGCTGAAATTTTTTTAATAAAAAAAATAAATTATTCAAATATTTACGCTTATTGAGATCGTATTTGCAAATAAGTAGATATACATAGTTATGTCATTTTTTAAATATTAATCTATATCAGTTATAATTTTTGCCTTATTTTTCACATTTTCACATTTCGATTTTTTTTGTATTTTTTTTTTTACCACAGTTTATTTAAACTCACCAAGTAGTGATTATCGTATTGACATTTCAACTCTTAAACTTTCTAGTTTTTCTTTTTTCCCATTATTTAAATATCTTGAAGAATCAATTGCTAAATCAAACCATATTTTACTTAATTGAGTGTTATTGTTATTACTTTGCATCTCTTCTTCTTCAATTAAACAACGGATGCTTACATTCCAACAATGAGTGGATAACCAATCAAACTCTGAAAATATTTCAGGGTCTTCTTTTTCATTATCCGATAATGATGAACTTTTAGTTAAAATTTTTCTGATTAATTTCGATAATTCTTCATCAGGATCTTGATGAAATAACCATTCAACATACTTTCTGTTATAAATTAAGCTTTCTTTAATGCTCAAAGTAGGTAAAGTTTTGTTTATTAAAAGACTTATTTTTTTTTTATCAAAATCAAATTGTTTTAATGAAATTTTGTTGCTTTTATTATCATTATAATTGTTAAAAGCGATACAAAAACAACCAGTCACTAACTCATCATCTGTAATTAATAAGTTGATAAAGTTATGGTTGTTAAATAAATTAAAAAGATTTTGATCTTTTTTTTCATAATCTATTAAACTAAATCTAGCCAACCAAAGTTCTCTGACACAATCCATAATCTCAGTATACTGATTTTCATCATTCAAATGAGATAAAATACCCATAGATTCACCAATAAGTTTTAATATACTTGCATTTAATTTATTCATTTCACTCAAATTAAAAATGTTTCCATCTTTTTTATAAAAACAATCCAAGCATATGCATCTCATTTCTCGCACTTTTAGTTCTTTCAATTCTAAATCATTTAAAGATTTTTTATCTATGAGGTTAATATATTCAACTGCAACTTTACACATATTCATATTATTTAGATACAAGTCATTTTGAAAACATTTATTTTCTAAATTGAAAGCAACAGCTGCGAACCAGTTTATTTCAGTGTTTGTAAAAGAACCTGTTATTAATTGATTTGAAGAAGTACTACTTGAGTTTATATCCATCTCTTTTAACTGTCTAAATCTCATTAAAATATTCAATCCTTGCTCAAGTAATTTTTCAAATTTAGGTAAATAAATATTTGGAAACTCTTGAATAAAAATTTTTTTATCCAAAAGTTCCAAATTTGTTAAATGCAATTGAATTGCTAATCTCAAAATTCTCATAAAAGATAAGTGACTAAATAAACCAGAACTACTATTATTAACTTCAAACAGATTTTCATTTTCATTATTCCCTTTTACTTCACTACAATTATTTTCAACAAATAAAAAATCTAATAAATATAACAACACTGGATTATTGCTTTTGAAATCTATAAAACAAGCATACAAGAAATCATAAAATTGTGTATAGCTTTTTGAAATCTGTTTTAAATTTAAAATTATATCTTTACAATCATTAGCAATTTTTTCCAAAATATTTAATTCTTTTTCATTTCTTTCAAATATATCATCCGCCTCTTTAACTTTAGTTTTAAATAATATTATTTGAGTTTTAAAATTATTATTTTTTTCTTTTTCTTCAATCATTTTTTTTTCATAAATATAATAAACTTTTTCAAAATTTCCAAGTTCTAACTCACATTGTTGCATTGCCCTAAAGATTATATTTTTTGTTTCATCAGATATTTTATTATTTATTATATCATTATCTAATTGATGAAACCATTCTAAAGCTTCTTTAATTAATGATTTTTTTTTTAGTTTTTTAGCGTAATTCCAGACTAAAGTTACTATAGAGTTAACCGAAGTTTCACTTAATTCTTGATCAATAATCCTTTGCAAATCATCAAAACTACTTTTAAGTTGGTTTATTTTTATTTCTTCACTAGTGTTTAAAAATTCTGTCAATATAAACAATCTATTGTTGAATAGTTTTTCAATAATGTCTAAAGGAATTTTTGAAGTTTGATTGGTTAAAACATATTCAAAACAAGAAAAAGCTTCTTCAGGAGAGTATTTTGCCAAGTCACAAAAAAATGTAGTCATACTCTCTAAACATGAAATGTTGTTATTACTCATGATTGACATGATGAATCTTTTTAATATTTCTTTATATTCAATTACTAATTGTGGGTCTGTATTAGAATATTTTTTTTTGATCATATCAATTTTTAGAATTACTAAATTCAAATCAATTTGGTAATTTTGAATTATTTCTTCTATAACAATCTCAGCATCCTCAAACTGTAATAATCTAACATAATAGTCTGCTATTAATACCAAAACAGAGTACTTTAAATTTTTAAATTTGCTTTTACTTGTATTATTACTAAGTTCAGATTGCAAAGGGATCATCTGAGAAGCTTTATTAAGAAAAACCACATACTCTGTATTCAAAGAATTATTTGATTCTGTAATAATTTTTAAAGAACAATTATAAACAGTTTTGCAAAATTCTAAAATTTGGTTTTCATTAAGTTTAATATCAGTGTTTTTAATTTTTGACTCATATAAAGCAGCATTTGTTAAATCTTTTTCATGAAAATATACTTGAAAATTTGTTAAATAAAAATCTGTCAACATACCTCCCTCACTAAAATGAACCAATTGATCAGAATACTTTTCTGATTTTCTAATAATTTTATTTATTAAAGAATTTAAAGATTTATCAATGATATTCACCTGTAAATATAAATCTAAACAAAATTTGATTAATGAAACAAAAAACTTGAAACAATTTTTACCATAATTTGTGTTACATTCCTTACTTAAAATATGGAATATAAAAAATAAAAGCACAACAAAGTATTTAACATTTAAAAAGAAAAAAAGGTAATTAGGGGTTTCAAGAATAGATTTGTTTTTAGATTCTAAGATTAATGTATTATAAAGGTTTGAACATGAATTTTCTAAGGATAGTAATAAAGAATCATCTAAAACAATAAGAGTTGGAATAGTCTTAATGGATCTTTCAAACTTTTCAGTAACTGGTATTAATAAGTTAATTTTATTGGTTAATGAGGATAAAATTTTTGAATCATTAGTTTCATTTTTTTGAAATTTGTCATTAATATCATTACAAGCTTCAACAAATTCTGTAATGGTAGATTTACAAGAGGAACTAATATCAGCCATTGATGTAAAAAGAAAAAGATTAAATGATATATACTTGGTTTTGGTTTTAGTTTTTTTTTTTTTTTTTTTTTGTATTAATTATTCAAAGTAAGTAGTTTTAAAGAGTTTTTCATGTTAAGATAAATTTACCACTATAAATTAATTGAACAAGTTATGTGTGTGTTAATTTCATATATATATATAAATATATATAATCATGTAACGCGTAAATTAGCTTATCTTATATATTTTTTCTTATCAGGGCATAAAATATAATTCATATCTAAAGTAAACAAATAAATAAAAAATCATTAAACCTTTCAACTTAGCCAAAAAAAAAAAATAATAATATTGAAACATTACCAAAAAGATTGAATAGCAATTCTATTCTATTGTTTTTAATTCAATCGAATATGTTTTTATTATTATTTATTTTATTATATACAGTTTTTTTTTCAACATATAAAGTCATATACACAGTTTATATTTTAAGAAAATCTTAGATTTACCTTAAAATCCAAATTTACTTAAATCGATATCATAATCACCTGTTGTTTCATTTTTAATTAAAACTTTTTGTTGTACTAACGTTTCAAACATATCAGCTGGAACCCAGTCTTGAGTTGTAGCAAACGGATCTTTTAATAATTCTTCATTATACTTGTTCATTTTGTGGTAGTTACCTTCGATATCACCTTTAGAGTATTTAATTGGATACTCGCTTAAGCTAGAAATTTGTTGTTTGTTGATAGTAGCCCAAGCACCTTGTAATTGCATTAATTTTTCTTCAATTAATAAGAAATCCTTTGGTAATTTCTTGTTGGCAGCAATAGTAAATGGAGATTTCAAAAGTTTAATGATTGGAGCAGCAGAGTAAATCAATTTTGGTAAGTTGATGTTCAAACTGTTTTCCCATAGGAATAAGTTTCTAGTTCTCTTATAAGCAAAGATATATTGCTCTTGTTCAGCAACATCCAATTTTTTAAATTCTTCATTAGCAGTATCCAGTTGATAAACTTTTGGTCCATCATAGTAAATAAACTCTGGAGCTTTATTGAACAAAAACGGTCCAATAAAAGTGTTTTCAAAATCAAGCAAATATTTAGTATCTGTCTTTTCACTGACAATACAGTTGACAGGATCTAAATCAGGATGTTGTAATCTTGGCTTCAATAAATCCTCCCAGCCTGGAACGCTAGCACATTTATCTTCAATTAAATTCTTGGATACAGTTTGTAATTCCTTGTATACTTGAATTTCTTCTTTTGAAACTTTATTGGCTTCAGCAGTAGCTAATTCTAAATCAGCAAAGGATTTGATAATATCACTAGCTTTGTTCCAAGGACCTAGGAAGTTTCTGTGGTTTTCAAAACCTAATAATTCGTCTTTACCGTTTCTCCAAAATGATCTTTCAGTAGTGTAACCTATTTTCCATCTACCATCAAATTCAGAACCCTTTTCACCTTCAAATATGTCTTCTTTGAAATCATCTTTCTCTCTCAATTCTTTTGGTAAATCATTAGAAAAATATAAAGAACCGAATTTTTTGAATTCAGTTCCAGCAAATTTAGTTTGGAATTTCATTAATGGTTCAATAACTTTACTCAATTCTTCCTTGTGACCTTCCCCAATCATAGAGTCATCAACCATTGGGTTCCACTCTCTCATCAATAAAGGACCTTCAACAAATTCTTCTAAAATAAATGGTGATTTCATTGGACCTAATTTAGTAGCACCATAAGCATAAACCTTAGGAACAGGAATCTTTAATTTCAATTGAGCAAAATCTTGAGAAGCAATTTCACTTCTTAAACGTGTGGCAATAGTATGTTCAGAGTCTCTTGGATATGGAATTCTTAAAACAAAAGTTTTATCTTGATGAGTAGAAATTTTGAAAATGTGGTGATGTTTTCCTTCATGGTAAGATTCCATTGTTTTGATAGAAACTTTTTCATTTTCTTTAATTCCTTCACCAAAGATAGATTTGTTGACATTGTGAGGTAGAGTGACAGTTATGTTTGAGTTGTAAATAGGTTTAGAAACTTTACCATCTTCTGTGGAAGCAGCAGTATTTAAAGATTGCTTATATAAGTCATTTAATATTTCATTACAACCTTCAACAGAAAATTTAGTAACTCTTTTTGCTTTCTCTTGAGCATCATTTTTTAACCAATGACCCCAATGATATTTGAAAAAATCCTCTCTGTGTGGATCATTTTCATTAGATAAGTTTGTAACATTTTCAGTTGGTGTTTTGGATAATAAAGCCTTTGCAGAATTATGAAATAAGGCAGTTCTCTTTGAAAATATACTTCCTATAGATTTAGTAGCAACAACTGAAAACATTATTCTTAAATTATTGCAACTGAAATTAAAGGGTTTGGATTGTGATTAAGTTTTTTTTTTTTTTTTTTTTTTTTTTTTTT
>LXPE01000011.1:43126-66442 GCA_001664025.1 Hanseniaspora valbyensis NRRL Y-1626
AAAACCCCACAGAATCACATGATAAGTCACGTTATATTTCATGTGATCACAACCATTAACAATCACATGGCTGTATCTGATCTTTTTTTTTTTTTTAACAGAAATATAAAAATTTGCTGATGTCGGATTTACAACGGAATTTATTTTATAATAAAAATTGTTCTGTTTTTCTGAAGATCAAAAACAAAATAAAAAATACACACAAACATATATATATATATGTTTTTTTCTTCTTGCATGTTACTTCATTTATACTATACGTTGAAATTTGTTTTAACTAATAAACTTGCTTAACATGTGATTTCATGGTTTAAAACAAAAAAAAAAATAGAATATATATATATTATTTGAAAATTTTTTTTGCAATTCATAAAGCAAAAATCAACATTAATATTTATTTAAATGTTGATAATTTACTACATGTGTTTTCAATAATATATTATTTAGGAGTTCATATGAAGATCTCCTTATAATAGGAGATTTATAAATACTTGTTATGATACAATTTAAAGGGAGGAATTAAAAACAAAATTTACGAAAAAAAAACTAAAAAAAAAAAACTTTTTACTTCATTTAGTAAAGAATTTTCTTCTTCTTCTTCTTCTCTCTCTCTCTCTCTGTGTGTGTCTTTTTATTCCATCTAACAAAAAAGAAAAAAATAATTAAGGTATGAAACATTTGGATTTCTGTTACAGAAATAGTAAAAAAAGGAAACAATATATATATATTATTTAAATCAACTATATTTTGTTGTGAAACATATATATGCTTCTTAACCACATTTTTTTTTCTCCATAAAAACATTCTCTGCAACTTTTTTTATTAAAATTTTAATTTCTTTCTTACAACAAAGAATTAATAGTTTCTGGAAAAGACAACATTTAATTTTTTTTACAATAAGCAACAACAGTCTAGAGAGGGGGTTCATGCTTTTAAAAAGATTTCTTTAATATATATCTTTTTTTTTTTTTTTTGTGTTTTGCTGTTAACAGCAAAACACAAAAAAAAAAAACAAGAATAATTCTAGAATAATTTTTAGAATCAAAATATATTATTTAGAATAGTAATTCTGTGTAAAGAAAAGCCGAAAAAAAAAAACAAAAACAACGTGTGCAATATTTATTTATTTATTAAAAAAAAATATATATACATTTTTTTTTCATCCTTGTGTTGTCAATTTCCACTATTAGTCTTTCTCCTTTTCTATTTTTATTAATATTTTACTATATACCTAGAAATTCAAATAGAATATACATATCACTAATATTAATGAATTGTATTTATTAGAGTGAACAGTATATTTTAAATATTATTACTATTATTATTATTATTATTTTGAATATTATTAATTTTGATCTTTAAATAAAATATACACAATGCTCAATTTAAGATTATATTTTAATGTGATATCTATAGCCCTTCCACACTTTGTTTTTTGTTCAAATCAAAGATTATTAATATTTTGCTTTTTCACTCTAGGCGTATATTACCATTGATACATATAAAATATATATTACTTAAAAAAAAAAACACAAGCATTCGATTTGGACCTATATCGGTCTTATGTTTTTAAGGTAAAGTTGCTTTTTTTTTTTTATTTCTTTAGTAGTATATATTTTTAGCGTATATTCTGTTTATAAAAAATTTTCATATGGGCTGTTTTTTTTTTTTTTGAAACAGTCATTCTTACCGTTGAAGGAAAAAAAAAAAACACAACAACAACAACAAAAGAAATATATGTGTTTTTTTTATTTTATTTTATTATTTCTTTATTTATTTCTTTTTTTTTTTTTTGAAAGGTGTTGTTTATTTAAAATTTATTTTTTTTTGAAAAATATTATTAAATTCAGTAAAAACAATAGAAATAGTATTTAAAATAAAAACCGTTAATCAAAAAAAAAAATAATAAAATAAAAAAAAAATACTGAGTATATATTTATTTTTTTTATTAGCTAGGGAAATTTTGAACTTGAAATTTTTTTTTGGGTACAACCGTTGAAGAAGAAAAAAAACAAGACTGCAGGAATCATACCAGAAATTTTTTTTTTTTCACAGTAACAAATAAGATGTTTCTATTGTTTTTTTTTGTTTTTTCAAAATCAAAAAAAAAAATATTAAAAAAAAACAATATATGAAATCTAATAAAAACCGTTAATTATTATTATTATTTTTTTTTTTACATGTGTGTTTTTAATTTTATTTATTTTTATTCTTAAAAAGGGGAGAAAAGGAAAGTCAGAGGGGGAAAAAAAAAAACATATATAAGGAGAGATTGAAAATTAAAAAAAAAAAAATCTTTAGGAATATTAAAATTCTACTTATTAAATACTTTTTATTGTTAATTAATTTATTGGATTAAATAAATATAAATTTATATAATAAAAAAAAAAAAAGAATTTACAATAAAAACCATCCATACATTAACTCATCATAAACATTAACATCTTATAAGTCCACACTTGTGTTACTTCATAAGCATTTGCATATCTAATAATATTTCTAACTGAATTTTTTTTTTCTTAACAAAAAAAAAATAAATCAAAATAAACAACTAACGAATTAAAATAAACAACTAACGAATTAAAATAATAATATTAAAATAATGAAATTTACTACATACCTGACTTCTGTTGTTGCTTTTGCCAACATCATTTCTTCTTTACCAATTTCTGTCGGACCTTCTTTAACCAAGAGATCTTCTAATGAAGATTCCGATGATATTGAATATGTTACCGAATATATCACAAAGACTTTTGTTAATCAACCTACAAAGGTTGTTACTGTTTTAGACACTGCTGTTATAACTACTTCTGTAACTGTTATGCCAACTTCCACTTTCGCTGCTAAAATGTTATAATTAAAAAAAAATTTTTTTTTTAAATAAAAAAAAGAAAAGAATATAAGCTCGTTTGGAAAAAAAGAAAGCTTTAATATAACATTTAACAACACTTTTATAGATTCAACAATAAAAAAAGACAAATATCATCATCATTACTCGGAAAATACTATCATATTCATTATCAAAAAAAAAAAAACTCACAATATATACATATACTTGCATAATTAACTGTGAAGAGTAACACAGAAATGAAAAAAAAATAAAACACAACATACAAAAAAATAAAAAAATAAAAAAATAAAAAAAACCTTACCAAAGCACACATTAATTTTACTATAACTTCACAATTTTTTTTTTTTTTTACAATAAAACTAAAAAAAATTAGATAATATATATATATATACAATATATAGCATCTTCTTTATATTTTCTTTTTATAAACAAAAAAAAAAAACACCCCAAAAAAGCACATGTAATTGCATTTTCAAAACTTAATACATTTCTCACATATACATTTTTTCGTTAAGCAAAAACAAACAAAAAAAACAATAAATAATATACATAAGCTACTCGGTACAAAAAATTAATTATCATTAAAATGTCCTAAAAATTTATACATTTTTATCATTTAATAATAAAAAAGATAGGAGAAAGTCATCGTCGTTTAGAATTGTCGTTCAGTTTACAACAACCAAAAAAAAAGGAGAAATGTGTATATAATAAGATATGCAGAGTTTATTGATAAATTCATGTTAGCAAATGCAGTTTATGATGATTTTATTGAGCTAACATGCATCCCTTTTTTAAAAACTTACAATTGTTAATTGAGCGGCTTTTTAAAATTATTGATTGCAATTGCGTTTTTCAATTGCAATTTAATTTTTAAAAAGAAATTATAATACGTGTATTTTAATGTATAATATTAATAAAATGAAGGATACGAATAGTGTGTCTTTTTATTATTATTATTATTATAAATGTAACATGTTGTTTCAAATTATATTATTTAAGTTAAAACAATTATATGTATGTCTCTTTTTTTTTTTTTGGATTTTTTATTGTTTCATTTTACTATATTTATATTTCTTTTGTTGTATTTCATTTTGTAATATTTTCATATTATATTCATATTTGGATAATTTCATATTAATATTCATTTTGTAATAATTTTTGATATATTAATGTTTTTTTTTATCCCAAAAAGGAAAAGAAAAAAACAACATCGAAAAAAAACAACAAAAAAAAAAATTTGAACAGAATCTCATACGTAATTTCATTAAAAATAATAAAAATATATGAATAAAATACTATTATTTTTTCTCAACTTGCGAGAGGAAGAAGAATGTATTCAATTTTTTTTTTGTTTTCCCAAAAAATAAACCTCCATGGAGAAAAAAAAACATGGAGAAATAAAGTTTTAATTATTTTCAAAATTAAAATTAAATATTATATAAATATTGAATTAAAGATGATTGTATATTTTTTTTTTCTAGAACTTTTTTGATTTTAAATAAAGTACTAATACTACAATCAAATACTAGTAAAAGACAGAAAAACAAATAACAATTGGTTTTATCCACTTAATATATTTGATTCTATTTATTTATTTATTTGATTTTATTTATAGTAATAATATATATTTGTTTTATATTGTATATGTATTTTTATGTCTTATTAGTTAAATTTCTTCTCTTTTTTTTATTTTAAATCAAAGAAATTTAACTAGACAATCTTTCTGGAAATTCAAAATTTAAAAATAAAAAAAGTTTTATATTATATTATTAATTTTTATTATTATTGAACTTCCCTTTTCTTTTTTTCTTTTTTTTTTATATATATATTTATATATTTACAAAAAAAAAAAACGAAAGATTGCCAACACGTGCATCATTACAAAATTTCAAAAAAAAAAAACAATGTAAATATTTATATTTATATTTACATTGTTTTTTGTTTGTTTGTTTTTTTTAACTTTATAATTGATACACAACTAAACGCAAACAACTGTCAAGCGGAGTTAACAGTTCTGTGTCTAGCATCATGCGACTTACAAACCCCAGCTAATCCTTTTATCTCACAACATTAAATTAAATTAATGTTTTTTTTTGTTAATCAGAAAAGCCAGAAAGTAGTAGCCAAAAAAAAAAGATGGTGAAATTTATAATTAATATTTCATCCATACAAAAAAAACAAAGAGGGATGACTATCTCTTCTTCATTTTTCTTTGTTAACAGCAATTCCAGTTCGTAATGGGACAGCATCATCCAAAACGGTAGCTGGAACAGTAGTGTTATCTACACTTGTTGAGACAATTGTCAAGTTTTGTGTCTTTGGCAAAGAAGCAACAACAGAAACTTCAACAATTGGCTCATAAGTTTTTGGATCAATTTTGATTAATTGATCATCAGTGATTCCTGAGTTTTTATATTCTTCTAAATCACCAGAATAGTAAATCATTAAATAAGCAGTGAAACCTTCACCTTTGGAATCCAACTCACCTCTTTCATTAACTTCATTTTCACCATATTTGAAGGAATGTAAAGTTTTGAAACCATAATGCTCATAAATTTGTCTTGAATCATCACTGATTGCTTCCAAAACAATAGGACATTTTCTTAAATCAGCCATTTTCATGTAATGCTTGAAAATTTTAGTGACTGAACCTTTCTTTTTTTCTTGATTAAAATTTCTTCCAACCAAACAAATGTAATAGAAAGGAGTTTCACCAATAAATGATTCTAAAGTTTCATCATAATCCTCATACCAGATTTTGTTAAATCTAGTATCTTTAGTTTCACTGAAATCAATATGACTTCCTGGAGAACATACTAAAGCGACAGCATTAAAATCATCACATTCTACAACCTCACCACCCAAATCAGAGTACATGGAGGCATAATAATACATAATAGCTTTGTTTCTATGAGAAGAAAAATTTTCAGCTAAACCTATATTGAAAACTTTCTTTAAAAAATAAGAAAAAGAAGCAGACTTATTGAAAGCTGAATGTAAAGCATCAGCTATGGTAATAATATCATTAGTAAGGTTAACGGGGCTTGGTTCTTTAGGCATGTAGGATGATTTAAAAGAAGAAATAGAGTTAAAAATAGATTCTTGTAATATAAGTGGGTTTTTGTTCAGAAAAAGCAAAAAAAAAAAAGTATTAATTCAAATATATATATATATGATAAAGACTTTTTGTATGGTTTTTTTTTAAATTTATTATTTGTTTAAAGAAAGATATTAATGAAGTTGTTTTCTTGTTTTTTTTCGTTGAGTTTAAATATAATTAGTTTTTTTTTTTTGTTTCCTTAAAAGTGGGCGCACGCACACCATAAATAAAAGATGATCATAAAAAAACAACGATATTTAATTTAATTTTAATTCTATCTCCGAGATTTTTTTTTTTGTTTTTTTTCTATTATATTTTTTGTCGGCTAGATAAGACAGCTGTGTGTATGTTTCTAAGCATTAATTTTTTATTTAAAAGAAAAAAAAAACATAAAAAAAAATAAACACCCATTCCAGTTAAAAATCAAATATATATATATTATTTATCATTTTTAAACTCAAGCGGATATATATATAAATATTTTGTAGTTATTTGATTTTCACTTTAAAGTTATCCTATCTAAGCGATATAATATATATATGTTTATTTATTTTTATTTTTCAAAAATTAAATTAAAATGAGGATTTTTAAAAGTTTTGATAACATTCTAAAAATATTTTTTTTGTTATAATTTAATTATTTCTTCGCTTGTATACTTTTAATTTAATTAATTTTACTCAACATGTGTTTCTGTAACATCAGTTGTTACAACTGATACAAACATAGCAGTTTAATTAATTCAGTATACATTTCTTCTTCTTCTTTCTTAACCTATATATTCTCTATTTTTATCTTTATATAACTAGTTTAGATATTTGTTCTATGTCAAATAGTATACCTAGATCACCTGTTTCCCATATTTCATCAAGAATTATTTTAATCTGATTTCCATAGTGGGAATGAATTGTCTCTCCAACTGATCTTACATACTTCTTGATAACAAACCTGTCATTGTCTGTTACTGTGAAAGCCCCTATTATCAATAAAGCCCACTGTAGAATACAAAGTAGTTTGTCTCCCATCTCGATATCATTCAATGCTGTAATTATATATTTTACAACATTCTGTATATCTTCATCTTTCAAAATCTCTTCATCTGTCATCGTACTAAAATTTAGTATCTTAAATAGCAACAAATAACATGCTTTAGATACAATAGATCCACTTAATAGACCTGGTCTATACTTGCTATATTTAGCCATATTGTTTTTAATCTTTTCTGGCAATGCTGGTGGAGAGTAGTAAAGACACTGTTGTTGTAATTCTTTAGCTCGTATCTCCCAAATAGAATCTGAAGTCAATGGTAGTTTCAATCTTCCTAGATAAGACACTTTTGCAAGCATTATAAAACATTCTACTGAGGAACCCAATACTGGATTATTCAACCATTCAACTTCACAATTCTCAAATATTGGGAACTTCAACATGGATACCAGTCTAGTGATTATTGGATCAAATGGGTTTGGTAATGCTTTAGAATCAAAATCTCTAGCCACTGATATACTTACAGTGTAGTTGTAAACAAAGGATTCTAAAAGCATTCTATCAACTGGAGTGTTTGGTATTTCAGAAGAAGTGTCCAATAAATATCTGTTTTGTATAGTCTCAAAGGAATGAGCCAAATTTTCTAAACATCTATCAACAACATCTTGACCATTTTTCAATTTATCTCTCAAAACTAATAACTGGAAACATGCAATAATCCAATCTTCATCCCCTTTAATCTCTTTATAATTTAATCCCATTGAATTATTACTTGAAGCACTCTCTGGAGAATTAGCCTCTGTCGCTGTTGAAATATCATACAGATATTTTCTTTCTCCAAGAACTTTTTGTAAATTCTTCTTACTCTCATTATACAAATCCTCTGCTATCTTACTATACTCATCTGGTTGACACCAAGCCAAAAAAGTTGCTCCACAACATTTGAAAACACTTCTAACAATACCATTATGCTCAACTTGTGGGAAAGTCACACTTGTAGATAATTGGGGTAATGTATTTTGAGGTCCAACTTGTGGAAGGAAATAGTTGAAGAAAGTATAATAAAGTAGTAACTCATTTTCACTAGTAGGTTTTGCAGATCCAGCTGCAGTAGTTGAGTTTGAAGATATGACACTAGAGTTGACACTTCCAGCTCTGCTTGCAGGATTTCTTTTTTGATGCATAATCAATTCAAAGTCTTTATGAATATCTCTTTTTTCAAATCTTGCTAATAATTGTCTATAAATCGTTTCATTTTCTGATAATTCTTCATCCAATCCTCCATATTGACCTTCATCTTGTTGATCAATCACGCCTGCTTGTTGATCAGGAGAATTTGCAGTTGCCACTGGTTGTTTCATTTCATTTTGTAACACTTCATTTTCTTCTATAGTATTTAACCTGAAATGGTTAGGGTTTAAAACTAAATCATTGTTGGCTGAAGGTGATTGCGTGCTCAATGGTGATAAAACTCCATTCCCTAAAAACAAGGGGCTAAATGCAGGCAAGGATTCGGAAGGCGTCATTCCATTAATAATGACATTATCCTGTTTATCCGAATGCTCCTGTTTGTTAGTGTTTAAATAAGCAGTAAGCATTGTTTCATTTTGAACTCCTATATCAAACATCTTATCCAGGAAAATACTCGTATCATTTATATTACCAAAATTGAATAACGTATTTGACAAGTTTTTTTTCTTATGACTATATGGTTCATTCAAATTCATCTGAGTTTGGTCATCTGTTTGCATTGTTTCTTTTACAGAGTTTATGATAGGTGACATTTTAGAATTTAGAGGATTGATAATACCATTATTATTAAGAGGTACTGGAGATGTTATGAAACTGGCACTCATTTCAAGAAGTGCTTTAGCTGGTTCTAAATCTAGATTATTTTCTGTTACAAGTTTTTTAGATTTCGTTGTTTTTTTAGTTTTTGCCACTTTGTTTTTTTTCTTTTCTAATTTTTCCCGTTCTTTTTGTTTTTTTCTTTCTAAAGCTTTTTGTTCTAATAAATTCTTTTTTTGTTCTCTACGTTTTTTTTTGGCTTCCTCTTTACCTTCTTGTAGTTTTGAGCTAATAAGTTGTCGTAGCTCTTTTGTTAAAGACCCTGAATTGTCTCCATAGTTATCTGGCCAAAAGCAATCCAAGTAAGAAGTGTAACAACTTTTACATTTCCCTTCTATTTTCTCTTCATCACATTTACGTTTAATGAATCTACAAGTAAAACATCCTGTTTTAGATCTTTTCTTGCTACTATTGTAGCCATCATTAATTTCAAATGAATCATTTTGTTTCACCTCTTCTTCTTCAGAGTTTTGTTTTATATTAATGTCATTTGTTTGAATTGAATCAGAGGATTCCATTTGATATTTAAAAGAGCAGTATGTATGTAATTATAATGAAGTATAGAATAGATACAAACTTTCAATAACAATGTGGGTCTATAATTGTTTTCTTTGTGTTTTTCTTTAAATTTTTTGTTTTTTTCTTCTTTGATAATATACAAGTTTATAAAATTGATTAAAGTAGCTTT
Organism: Hanseniaspora valbyensis NRRL Y-1626; assembly: GCA_001664025.1. Lineage (NCBI taxonomy): Eukaryota > Fungi > Ascomycota > Saccharomycetes > Saccharomycodales > Saccharomycodaceae > Hanseniaspora > Hanseniaspora valbyensis. The sequence continues at coordinate 52,598 of LXPE01000011.1, forward strand.
ATATATTTAAGCGAAGAAAAATGATTTAAAAATGAGAGACAAGGAAAAAATATTTGAGAAAAAAATTTCGCTAAAAAATTTTTAAAAAAAAAAAAAAAAAGAAAGGCAAAACAAATAATGTAAAGAAAAAAAATTTTTTTTGGTTCTTTTTTTTTCGCTTGGCTCTTTTTTTTTTTTTTGGTAATTGTTTTGTCGGCTATTTGCAAATTATTGTTACTATGTTTTTTTTTTTTTTTTGTTAAACAATTTTACCCGCCCATTTACTTAAAAAAAAATGTAATTTTTTAATTAAGAAATACCAATTTGATTGCAAAGGAGTTGAAATTGGTTGTTCCAAGGTATTCACGTGACCATGGGGTATTTGTAATTGTTTAAATTTTTACCCCCTATATTTTTATTTTTTATTTTTTTTAAAAAAATCATCTTTCTTATATATATGAATGCTTATATAATGTAACTTTCATTTTTTTAAAAAAATAATTTCTATCTATATTATTTTAAATTAAAAATCTTAAGATAAACATACCAAAAACAATAAATTATATTATACTTATTTATAGATGACTTATAAAGGAGCTATTATTCAACATCCTGCTATACAGAAATTTATTCCATACCTACCTTTGAAATCACAGATGGTGATTAAAGGAGCCATGGGAAGACATTTATCCTTGACAGGATCACCACGTTTTCCTGGTGCAGCCACTTTTCCTGCTATGTCAGCTTTACAAATGGGGGTTGATTTAACATATTTACTACTACCCCCAGAACAGAATCTTCTTTTACTTTCAAGAATGAAATCTAGTGATTTAATGGTATCTTCCTTACCTTTATATGATGAAAAAAACAAATCAAAATTTGAATTCAAAAATTACAGTAATAATATAACTTGTATTGTATTTGGACCTGGACTATCAAGAATTACAGATTTGTCATATAAGAATAATTCTGAAGCAAGAAATTTTTATAAAAACAGTGTTTTAGCTCAATTAAACATTTTGTTAAGTTCATTGGAACAGAATAATAAAATTCCTATTGTTATTGATGCTGATGGTCTTTTCTTGATAACACAGACAAAAGAACAAATTGAAAATGACGAGGATCATCCTTGGTTTGATAAAGTTAGATCCCTTTTCAAACAAATTTTAAAAAATGGTAATGATAGAATCATTTTAACACCAAATTTAAATGAATATAAATATTTAGAATCTACAATCAAAAATAAGATTTATGACATTAGTGATTCACAAAATGCATTGATGTGTTTGATAAAGGGACGTACTGATAAGATTGGTTTTTTGACAGATGATGGATTTAATCAAGTGTTGGAATGTGATATTGATGGTGGTTTGAAAAGATGTGGTGGATTAGGTGATTGTTTGACAGGATGTATTTCTACTCTTCTTGGTTGGTTAGAATCTACAAATAAAAGTGCTAAAATAACTAAACATGATTATTTAAATGGTGTCTTTACAGGTTGTTCAATAATGAAATTAGCTGGAAAGAGAGCATTTGAAGAAAAAGGAATAAGTTGTGTTGCTGAAGATGTTATTGCAAAGATTCCACAAGCAAGAGAAGAAGCATTAGGAGATTTTATCAATAGAACAGAAAATATAAATGATACATCAACAGATAAAATAACCAAACAATAAGTTATTTATTATATATATATATATATCAATAAAATAAAATAAATAAAACATGACTAATGAATAGAATAAACCAATTACAATGCCGTATTTAACGCTTTGTATCATGTGACTATTGTGTTTCGGAGTATTTTTTGCCGTTTACACAGTTTTTATTATTTATTTTTTGCATGAATTTGGGAAAAAATTTAGAAAAAAAAAAAAATGAAGAGGGAAATAAAAAAAATGTTAGTTCTCACTTTTTTTAAACTTTTAAATCCGATACAGGAAAATGGGTAAAAAAAAAAATTTTTTTTTTTTCAATACGTTTTTTTCTTCTTCTTTAAATAATTATACCCTTTTTTTTTTTTTTTCCTTCTTTATATAAATAGGAATATATATAAAAAGGAAGTAACTTTTTTTTAAAAAAACGATTTTTATAATACACATCTAGTATTATTCTTTTTTACAAAAAAATAAATATAACTATAAACCGAACATAATAATAAAAATATATATTTAAAAAAATGTTGAAATCAAAATACTTATTCCCTACTTTAGCCTCAGCTGTTGTCGTCTCAGCTGCTGGTGTTTACTTATACCAAAATAAGGAAGTCGCTAACTCTTTAAAAAGTTTTAAATTGCCAACTTTCTACAAAACTGTTGCTAATGAATCTACTGATAACACCAAGGCTTTGTTAGGTGATGGTAACTGGGTTGACTTGAAACTATCCAAGATTGAACAATTATCCCATGATACCAAGAGATTCACTTTTGCTTTTGATGATGAAAACAAGACCTCTGGTTTAAAGGTTGCTTCTTGTATTTTAGCTAAATACGTTACTCCAAAAGGCTCTAATGTTATTAGACCATACACTCCAACTTCTGATATTGATGAAAAGGGTTCTTTTGATTTAGTTATTAAACGTTACCCAGATGGTAAGTTCGGTACCCATATTCACAGTTTGAAAGAAGGTGATACTGTTGCTTTTAAAGGTCCTATTTTGAAATGGGACTGGACTCCAAATGCTTACAAGGAAGTTGTTTTAATTGGTGGTGGTACCGGTATTACTCCATTATACCAAATTATTCACCAAGTCACTAAGAACCCAGAAGATAAGACTAAGATCAAATTATTCTATGGTAACAAGACTGAAGAAGACATTTTGTTAAAGAAGGAATTAGACAGTATTGCTGCCAAGTACCCTGGCCAATTTGAAGTCAAGTACTACTTAGACTCCATTGATGAATCTAAGAAAGACTTCAAGAAAGGTTTCATTACCAAGGAAGATTTGAGTTCTGTTGTTAAGAAGGAAAACCATGTCTTTGTCTGTGGTCCACCACCATTCATGAAAGCTTTCTCTGGTCCAAAGAAAAGTCCAAGTGACCAAGGTGAAGTTACCGGTGTTTTATCTGAATTAGGATTAACCAAGGATGAAGTTTTTAAATTCTAAGTTAAAAAAGGTATATTAATAACAAAAAAAAAAAAGAAAACGAAAAAACAAATAATATTCTTATAAACCTTACTTTTTAAATGATGATTCCTGTAGATAATTAAAGACAAAAAAAGAAAAATAAATAAATAAAGAAATATATATATATATATAAATTTATATGAACTATCTATGATTTTTAAAAATGGGGGGGGGGGGTTTTTTTTGATTTATCACAGATCTAATCCATTCAAGTTTTTTTTCAAATATTCATTTGTGTATTCTAATGGATCTTTTGAAACAAAAGGTTTTAATAATGGAGTTTCTAATTTTATTTGATTTTTTTCTGCTAAATAAAGTTCTTTTATTTGAGAAATAATGTTATCATATCCCAAATTCTGTGAATTAAAAAATTGACTTATTCTTTGTTTATTTTGATAACACCAATATTGAATCTTTAGAAACTGAAGATCTAATTCTATATCGCAATTGCCAATAGTTGATTTCTCATTTTCGTTCTCTTCTTCAATAGGAAATTCAAATTGTGAGATAGCATCTTTTACTCTATTAGAAAGAAGTTTATCTAATGCTAAAAAATCAGTTGTATCCCCATTTTCATATTCAATTGTTGTTTTATATTTTATATGTAAATGAGCAGAGAACCAATTACTAGGTCTCAAATTATTCATTACAAGATCATACAAACGAGATCCTAATTTCCCTGAATCAACATCTGTTTCGAAAAAAGGTTTTATTTTAAACAATCTTTCATTTAATTGTGGATCCTTATTATGAAATACATTTTGTGGCCAATCATGAGATAAAACAAAATCAATCTCTTCATTTTCCTCATCAGCCTCATATAAAACTAATGGTAATACTTCTAAAAACCTTACATGATAACTGGTAACTTTGTTTCTTCTCCACCAATTAAAATCTCCAGAGGGAACTTTTTGAAACCCATATTCTCTCTCCTTAAAAACATCTTCCGGTTTATGAATACCAGAAATACCAGCTATTTTCATCCCGTTATATTTAATAATATTACAATAACCCATGTAAAAAAAATTCTCTGTGACAAACCCACCAAAGGGAAGTTTTTCTAAAAGACCCATGTTCTCATGATTTCCTCCTATACCTAAAACACAATTTATAGAATTGAATTTTTGAGCTAATTCATCCTTAGGATCATTTTTCAAAATTCTATGAAAATCAGATATTTTTTGGATATTTCCGTTGTATGTGTATTTATATGGTATTGAACAAGTTGAGAGATCTTTTTTGGTTGAAAGAAGTTGAAGATCACCCAAAAGTAATAGTAATTTGGTGTTTTCAGAAAGTAATGGTATTAATTTCGCAAAATCCCCATGAAGACAACCATTAACTGCAATTAACGCTTTTTCGTTCACCATTAGTATATTAATTTGAATATATATATATATTAATATTTGGTTTGTTAGTTTTTTTTTTTTTCTCTTCTTTAAATATCTTATTTATGATAGTTTGTTAGTTTTTTTGGATTAAAAAAAATGGTGATGCCATTTTATTCAAAAATTTGCTTATAATTTTTTTTCAATTAATTAGAAAAAAAATACAGTTTTATTTCATTCTTGTATTTAATCCCGTGACCACCTTTAAAGCATAAAATATTAAACTAAATAAATACAAAAATAACATTGAATTTTTTTGTTTAATAAATAAATAAAGAATACACTTGCTTGTTTGTTTAAATTATATGTATATACTTTTTGTGTTCATATCGTAAATTATAAATATATCTTTTTATAGTTGTATTTAGTTTATCTTATCTTGTTCTTCTAATTTTGTTTTTTTTTTAAATTGTTGTTGTAATTTATTTTCTTATTTTTTCCTTGATTAATAAGCTCTGACAGCTGGAGGAACACTTGGACAATCCTTTTCATCTAGAGTAGTCATAACAACAGGTCTAAACTTCATTTCAACCTCATCAGTGATATCTTTTTGGAAAGATAAGGAATGCTTCAACCAGTTAACATCATCTCTTGGAACTTGTTCCTTAGTGACTGGATCAACAATAACATGAGCACCTCTACTTTCCTTTCTGGTCAAAGCAGAGACAGCTGTTTGATTGGCTAAAGTTAACAAGTTTTGTAATTCTAAAGTTTCAACTAAATCAGAGTTCCAAATTAAAGATTCATCTTCAACTTTAACATCCTTGAAAGTCTTGGAAACTTCCTTCATTTGTTCAACACCTTCTTTTAATAATGGTTCAGTTCTGAATACAGAAACATGCTTTTGCATGACATCTTGCATATGTTCTCTAATTTGGGCAGTTCTCTTAGTACCTTTACTAGTTCTCAATTTTTCAAAGTTTAATAGTGATTGGAAACCTAAATCAGCTGGAGCTGGTTTATGTGGAGCACCTGGCTTGAAATGATCTCTGATATGGTGAGCGACAGCTCTTCCAAAGATGACTAAATCTAACAAGGAGTTAGCACCCAATCTGTTGGCACCATGGACAGAGGCACAGGCAGCTTCACCACAAGCATATAAACCTTCAATAAATTTATCTTTACCTTGATCATCAATAGTGACAGCTTGACCGTGATAATTTGTTGGAATCAAACCCATATTGTAGTGAACTGTTGGTTGAACTTCAGCTGGCTTTTCAGTGATATCAATACCGGAGAAAATCTTGATAGTTTCAGAGATACCTGGTAATCTTTCGGCTAAAACTTCCTTTGGCAAATGAGACAATTGCAAGTACATGTGATCTTTCTTTGGACCAACACCTCTACCTTCAGCAATTTCTTGGGTAATGGCTCTAGCGACAACATCTCTACAAGCTAAATCCTTAGCAGATGGGGCATATCTTTCCATAAATCTTTCACCTTCAGAGTTGACCAAGTAACCACCTTCACCTCTAGCACCTTCAGTGATCAAACAACCGGAACCATAGATACCAGTTGGATGGAATTGAACGAATTCTAAATCTTGTAATGGGAAACCGGCTCTAGAAACCATAGCACCACCATCACCAGTACAGGTGTGAGCAGATGTACAAGAGGCATAGACTCTACCATAACCACCAGTAGCAACAACGGTGTTGTGGGCTCTGAATCTATGGATAGTACCATCTTCTTGGTTATAAGCGATACAACCGACAACTTCACCATTCAATTTCAATAAATCCAAAACAAAGTATTCAATAAAGAAATCAGTATCATGTTTGGTAGCTTGACCATATAAAGTGTGAAGAATGGAGTGACCTGTTCTATCAGCAACGGCACAAGTTCTGTAAGCTTGACCACCTTTACCGTAATCCTTAGTTTGACCACCAAAGGCTCTTTGATAAATCTTACCGTTAGGGAATCTAGAGAAAGGAACACCGTAATGTTCTAGTTCGTAAATGGCAGCTGGAGCGTTCTTGGTCATGTAATGGATAGCATCTTGATCACCTAACCAATCAGAACCCTTAACAGTATCATACATATGATGTTTCCAGTTATCCTTGTGTGCATTACCTAAAGCAGCATTGATACCACCTTGAGCAGCAACAGTGTGTGATCTTGTAACAAAGACTTTTGAAATACAAGCAGTTTTAAAACCAGCTTCAGATAAACCAAAAGCAGCTCTTAAACCTGCACCACCACCACCAATGACAATAGAGTCATATTCATGATCGATGATATTGTATTTCTTACCAATGTCTGCAGCGGCGGTAGATTGTAATCTTTTGCTAATTGTTAAACCAGTATTACCAGCAGTTCTATTTAAAAATCTTGTCAACATTATTAAAATTTAGTTTTTTTTTTTTTTTTAAGATGAATAAAGGAAAGTAAAAAAAATATATATATATAAATATAAGAACTAAATTAAAGGTAAATAACTATTTGTTAAATATTAAAATGATAATAATAATAAATAGATTAAATGGTTTTAATTAAATATAATATAAGGTTCTTTTTCCTCAATGGTCCTTGTTTATTATCATATTTGTTCTTTTTATTCTAATGATTAAAAAAAAAAAAAGTTTTCTTGATTTTCAATTAGAGATTTTGATTATAATAATTTTGTCAAAAAAAATTTCTTTTCATGACTTCTACGTTTTTTTTTTTTCACGTAATAGTTTCCTAAGTTTCTCTCTCCCCTTCGTTTAAAAAAGAAAAAAAAAAAAAACTTTAAGTCAAAAGTACATCCATCAGGAGATGGCAAAAAAAAACTTTTTTTTTGAGCCCGAATAACGGAGAAAATTTTACTTTTTTTTTTTATCGGCAAAAAAAAAAGATTATTTCCTTGACAAAAACACAATTATGATCATGTGAATCAGTCTCAAAATACATTTAATTAATAAAAAAGTATTATTAAATTATTTTTTAATTAATACATAAAGTATTGAATAATATATGTATATTAAAAGCTTATAAATATATAGTTAGTTGGTAAAAGTTTTACTTTCAGAGTTAAACCCATTTAATATACTATTGAGAGTAATTATGATTATCTATATCATTGGTCAGCAATTATTTTCGATTACTGATGGATTTTGTATTGACGACAGTATTGTTATTTTTTAATAATAGTATGAACGTAATACTGGGCCATAATCTCTGAAGTTATTTTTACCATGATTATATATGTTAAAAGGTACAGCATTTTCTCTTTCAACATTTGAATTTGCATCAATATCAATGGGTTTAGAACTAATGTTATACATAGTATCCCTTTTCAATTTAATTTCAGGGCCTTTATTCAAAGTCTCAAAAAAATCAGTACCACAATCAGCAGCATTCCACATGTTTAAATGTAAACATGGTTCAAATAAATCATTTTTCATATCTATGCCATTATTGTCTTTTATAGACTTCAAAAGACTTAGGCTTTTCTCATTTGAAGAAGTTTGAATTACTACAGATTGCATAAAGTTCAAAACATATGACATGATACCAGGATTTCTCTTATTTATAAATTTTGAATGAATAATCAAATTCAGAATGCTTTTTTTCTTCAATGAAGCATATATTCTGGCTTCTACTTTATCCTCCAAATCATATAAACTATTGTCAATATTATCAGTAACCTTTGTTAAGTATTCTAATTCATTTTTAACAATGATTTGATAATTCTGAATTGCCTTGATACATTCTCTTAAAAGCCTTGTTCTCCCATTTCCATAAATTTCAAAGTCACTTCTTTCATATGGGCTTTTTGTTAAATCTGGGGAAGAATTTGGATGTTGTCTAATTTTTGTTCCAACAGTGGCAGATTCAATATCCATTGGAATCAAACCTCTATCATCGAAAGCAGGATCATTTAAAAAAGGACCACTATCAATAATTTCACTGCGTCTCCATGACGCAGTTGATAAAGCAATATTTTCAGGTTCTGACATGATATAATCTGTTCTAAAATATTTTTCTGTGAAATGCCCATCGTAATCAATTTTCAAATCATTTGAAAACTTAAAAATTATAAATTGACATAACAATATTGAAATGTATTTTATATCATTACTTTTTGATAAAGAATTAACACTCAATATATCCAATATTTCAGTTAAAGCACCGGAAGAAAATTCTGTAAATCTGTTCTTATTTTTATTATCAATTTCCTTATACTGATGTGTTTTAATGAAACCAAGATTCAAATAAGCATTGAGCATAGAAGTACCTATGTTATAACCTGTTTCTGAAATCTTTCTATACAAAAATGGAGACAGGTCTTTTTCAGATCCAATTTTATTCAAGAAAAATAATTCTTTAGTATGAGAATATAATACTCTCATAATAAGAAGATCATTGTATGAAAGCCAATACTTTGTTGCAATAGCATATTCAGGATTGGCTTGGCTAAATAACTGGAAGTTCTCTGGTCTAAAAGAATCTGCCAAGTATGGTTCAAGAAATTCTTTTAAGAAATTCAATCTATTAGTGTTGTAAATACATGGCCTTTTCTTAAATCCAAGACAATCAGTTACACAAAAATCAATATCACTTGCAATCTTTCTCATAGTTTTAAACATATTTCTACATTTAGTTAAAGTATATTGTTCATCTTTTAATATCTCTATAGCTCTAGAATAATAACTGGAACCAACTTCGTAATCAGTTTTATCCCATTTACTTAAAAACTTGTCAAGAGCAGTATTTGGTTGTGCTTTTGATAATGTATCACCTTCTTTTGCTGTTGGAGTATTGTTATTTTCATCGATAAAATACTCTCTATCAATATCATAATCTTCATTTTGATATACTTGTGGTGAATCATCTCTAAAATTTTCATTGTCATTATCAGAATTAAAAAGATCATCTTGTGTCTCATAAAAAAATGAATAGTCTATATTGTTTTGTATTCTTTTTATAAAATCATCCACTTTCTTTACGGTATTATAATTTCTTCTTTCATCTACAGAAATTTTTGCTAATTGTTCAAACTCTTTTGGTTCCAAATCAAATTTTGACAAAATAGACAAAAATATATCACCATCATCTGTTGAAGAATCAAAATCAGGAGATTTAAGTATAAGATCAAAGTTGTCTTTAAAAAAAAGTTGACATAAATCAATACAACATCTAATTTAAAAAACTTTTTTTTCTCCTTGTAACTTCACTCTTAAATTTGTCATATTACTAGTACCTTTGGTACAAAAAGCAGATAATTGTTCCCAAGATCCAAGTGTATCATCAACAACGGATAAAATGTGTTCTTCTAATGCAGTTGGTGAAGTAGAAGAAATAGGAGATATAGATAATGGGTGTGCATAATGGTCTGACTTTGGACCTTTGTTAGTTCCTTCTTCAAACTCAAAATTTTTAGTAAAATGAGCAATAATTGATTCATAACGATCATTTCTATTTGAAAACCCATCTTCAGATAAAGAAACAAATGTATGTATTTTGTTCATAGGATTTTTAATAAATCCATATATGTTGCGATCTTCTTGATCAAAAATTAAATGTTTAAAATTAATATCAATGCATGATTTTTTTGTTTTAGTTTTACTCAATCTATTCAAATCAAAAAGAACTGATTTAATTTTGTGTTCTATATGTTTGTTATGTGGCAGTCTCAATTCTTGTATCATTTTTGATGAATCTTTGTTTCTGTTGTTAAAATTTGATGGAAGTTTTCCAGCAAATGCAATTACACTGGAATAATCAAAAACAAAATCAAAAAGAGCCTTGGAATATCTGTCTCTCACATTATGAAATTTTTCACAATGTTCAACAAAAAAAGTGTCAGTAACAGAAATATGTTCTGTTGATAAATCACCACAACCCAGACATAAAAAGCTTCTTAATTTGTCACCACACATAGATCCTCTTAAAAATAAATTTTTACAAGAAGCAACATCAAAAGGATCTGAATATTTTTCATCAGGTATAAATTTGTAAACACCTCCTCTAGGATGAACTATTGTCAGTTTGTTTTGACCCAAAAATCTAACAGCTAAAGCCCAAGTTGTTAGTTTTTGATGATCTAATGGTTGCTCAACAGTAGAAGTGTAATCATTACCATTTTTATTTGCGGTGTTTGTAAATCCTTTGTCAATAAATATACTAACTCCAGAAGCAAAACAATTATCATTTTGGCAATCTGTTATTAAAATATAATTTTTCAATAATTTGTAAACTTCATTATTATAAACATTCTCTGGTGAATTTACATCTCCTCTAAGTATAGGTTCTTTTAATATAAAATATTTGTTTAATGATTGTTGGTGTTCACACCAATATGAAGAATCAAGTATATCTGGTTTACCTTGATATTCTGACCATGTTAAATACACATCAAAATAAACAAAATCTAGAGGAATTTTACTACTCATTACTTCTTGAAAAATTGTATTTTCACCTTGTAAAGACATGTTAGACTGAATGTTTCTTCTTTTATTAAATTCTTGACCATTTTCTTCATTCTTTCTTTTTTCTCTCATCTCAAAACTGGAACCATCAAACTTGGTTAAATTTCAATTTGATTTTAAAGAGTTTTTCTGTGAAAAATCTTTATTATTGGGAATAGAAGTATGCATTGATGACAGTAATAGTATTTAATAAATATATTAATTTTTTTATGCGTACTTGGTTTTATAATTTGAAAATTTTTGTTTGAACAATTTCTGTTTTTCCAAACTGAAGTATATACGAAAAAACTACCCGACCATATTTCAACATTATTTTACTTTGTTCTTATATGTGTATGTGTTTATTTTTTATTTGCTAGTAAAAAAAAAAAAAAAAAAAAGAAAAATTTCTTTACTAAGCAAAAACATTTAGGGTGGCAAAAAAAAAAATAATAATAATAATAAAGCATTACAAATATTTAAGAATATAATTAATTCACGAAACTAAAGATAAAAACTATAATTAATTAAACCAAACAGAAAAAAGAAATATTAAATTTTATTTTCTTTAACAAAAACCAAAACTAAATAAATAAAAAATGGGTCCAAGAAATGATTGGGATAAATATAAAAAACCTATAGAAGATGAATCAAAAACTTTTCCTTCTGACAAACAACAACAACCATTATCTGAAGATGATATTCAAGTTTTAAAAACATATGGTAAGGCTCCATACATGGATTCTTTGAAAGATTTAGAAGATGATATCACAAATATTCAAAAAAATATTATTAAAATATCAGGTGTCAAAGAATCTGACACAGGTTTAGCTCCACAACATTTATGGGATATTATGGGTGATTCTAAAAGATTACAAGAAGAGCATCCTTTGCAAGTTGCTAGATGTACTAAAATTATTAAAGATAAAAAAAATAAAAATACTGCTGTTGGTGGATTAGCAGATGCTGTTCAACAAGCAATTGCTGGTGGTTTATTAGCAAATGAAGATAATGAAAATTCAGAATCGAATACTGATAATAATAATAATGCTGGTGCAGAGGAAGATGGAGTTGAAGGGAGAGATGAAGATGATATTGAATACAAGTATATTATTAATATGAAACAAATTGCCAAATACGTTGTGGCTTTAGGTGAAAAGCTTTCTCCAACTGATGTGGAAGAAGGTATGAGAGTTGGTGTTGATAGACAAAAATACCATATAGAACTTCCATTACCACCAAGAATCGATCCTACTGTCACTATGATGACTGTTGAAGAAAAACCAGATATCACATATAATGATGTTGGTGGTTGTAAGGAACAAATTGAAAAATTGAAAGAAGTTGTAGAATTACCATTACTTCAACCAGAAAGATTTGCTAAATTAGGTATTGATCCACCAAAAGGTATTCTTCTATATGGACCTCCAGGTACAGGTAAAACCCTTTGTGCTAGAGCTGTAGCAAACAGAACTGATGCCACTTTTATCAGAGTTATTGGTTCAGAACTAGTACAAAAGTATGTTGGTGAAGGTGCAAGAATGGTTAGAGAATTGTTTGAAATGGCAAGAACAAAGAAAGCCTGTATTATCTTTTTTGATGAAATTGATGCGATCGGTGGTGCAAGATTTGATGATGGTGAAGGTGGTGATAATGAAGTTCAAAGAACTATGTTAGAATTGATTACACAATTAGATGGTTTTGATCCAAGAGGTAATATTAAAGTAATGTTTGCTACAAATAGACCAAATACACTAGATCCTGCTCTTTTGAGACCAGGTAGAATTGATAGAAAAGTTGAGTTCTCACTTCCTGATCTAGAAGGTAGAGCAAATATATTCAAGATTCATGCCAGATCCATGTCTGTTGAAAGAAAGATTAGATGGGAATTGATTTCTAGACTATGTCCAAATACAACAGGTGCTGAATTAAGATCTGTATGTACTGAAGCTGGTATGTTTGCTATCAGAGCAAGAAGAAAAGTTGCAACTGAAAAAGATTTCCTACAGGCAGTAGAAAAAGTTATTAATGGATATAAAAAGTTCAGTAGTACTTCAAGATACATGCAATATAATTAAACTATAAAATAGATAAACAAATATATATTTCTATATTATTACTATTAATTGTTTTTCTTTTCTTTTCTTATATATAAATTAAAGCTTATTCTTCTTCCCACCAAGCTACAAGACCCATTCCATCTGATTGGCAACTTCCTAATATGATATATGGTGCTGGATCATCTTCATTACTTGCCTTATTAGCTTCCTCTGCTTCTATTGCTTCTTCACCTTTTTCTTCAAGCAATCTTTCTTTTTCTTCCATTTCTTTTACATTTGGTTTTATATCAAAAAATATTTCTTTTTCTATTCTAAATCTAATTTTTTCATTCAAATCAAAAAATACCTTTGTCTCTTCTGTACCATCAATATTCCAAACCCAAACTTTTTCTTCAACAGAGTAATAACATCCTTCAAATAACATTTCTTTTGGTATATAAATATCTTCAAAAAACTCAATTGCACCTTTATTATTTGTTAAATATTTACTATTGCTTGTATTGTTTTTACTGTTTGCAGGAGGTAAAAGTGTTACTCGAATACCTTGCATATTACTAGACTTTATGAAACCAGTGATAATTTCCCCGAGCATTGGTTTGAATACAATTAGCTGGAAAGTGACTTGAACATAGGAATTACCATCACCTGGTTTTAATTGACCATCTTCCATTGTTATTATGTCATATAAGGATACACCAAGTCCTAATCTGTTAATCACTTTATTTGCATATTTTTTATTTATTTCATGTTTTATGGCTAGAATTGGATCTTGATTAAACGCTTCTGGTGGGATGATTACTAAATCAGAAATCTTTGTTAATATAAACATTTTCAAAAAAAAAAAAAAAAAAAAACTAATGATAATGTATATATATATATATATATATATATATTAAATACAA
>LXPE01000011.1:67045-148742 GCA_001664025.1 Hanseniaspora valbyensis NRRL Y-1626
TTTTTAAAATAAACATTTTAAAAAAAAAAAAAAAAAAAAAAAGAATACTAATGATAATGTATATATATATATATATATATATATATTTAAAATCAATTAATTATTGGAAATGGCTTTGGATAATTATTAAAAAGCTTTCTTTTAAAAGAAAAGAAATTATGCCCATCATTTCAAAATAATTATAATACAACTTCAAGTGTTTTCGTTTTTTTTTTTTAAAGTTTTCAATTTTTTTTTTCATTTGCATTTCTTTTTTTTTTTTGAAAAAAAAAAGTGTTCCCTCTTTGGGAAAATGTTTTTTTTTTCTTATATACAAAAAAATTAAAAAAAATTAAATTTCTATAAATCTCATCTTAACAAAGTACAAAATTAATAATAAAAAACGATACAAACAAATTAACCAGTAACCAACCTTGATATAAAATACAATAAGAAAACTTATAAAAAAAATGGGTAGAAAAGATAACTATGGTAAATCTGAACGTTTTGAACTGGTTCCAAGACCAATGTCAGATCCATTATACTATGATGATACAGCTCCAAAATTTGTTTTGATGCCTATTCCTTTAAAAACAAAGCAAATGAAGAGACAACAAAACATGGATATGATGATTGGCGATATTCTAAGTAAAGAAAAAAATACAAATGCTGAAGAAAAAGATGAAGTTCCAGAATTAGTTTCTGCAAATCCATATATTAAAAAAAAAACAAATGAAACAGAAGCAGTCAATGAAGAACCACCTAACGGAAGTGCTGCAGACTACGGAATCAAGTTTGATGAAAAGGAATATAACTATATGCAACATTTGAAACCAATGGGTCAAGATCCAGATGCTGTTTTTATTCCTGCTCCAGAACCAGCAATTTCTAGTAAAAAAAGAGAAGAAAACTTGGAATCATTGTTTGGTAATTTACTTTTAAAAGAAAACAAAAATGAACAACCAAATTTCCAATTTGGAAGAGCTACAGACCAATATTTGGAAAAACAAGTTGACATATTAGATTCTATTAAAGGTTTCAAACCTGATATGGATCCTAGATTGAAGGAAGTTTTAACTGCTTTAGATGATGAAGCTTATGTTGTCAATCAAGATGTTAACATTGATAAATCAGTAAGAGATAAATTAGAAAAGAATGAGATAGATTTGGATGTAATTGGAGACGAAGATGAAGATGATTTCTTTAACCAATTGTTGCAAGGTGGTGAAGGAAATGGTGACGAAGAAGTTGGTGATGAAGTAGATGAAGATAATTGGGATTTAGATGAATTTGATGATCAATACTATGATGATGAAAATTTTAATGAAGAAGATTTCCAAGAAGAAGAAATAATTAAGAAAGAAATTGTCAATAACACAGATCCATTTAACATAGAAAATATTGCAAAGTTAAATGAAATATCTTGGGGCCGAGATATGAGAACTATGAAAAAGAATCAAAAAGAATTTGGTGAAGAAGAAAATGAAGAAGATATAAACTCTATGAACAATTTTGATGAACTTGAAGACGGAGATGATGATGAAGAAAATGATGCATTTGGAGAACTTCCGACCTTCAATAACACAAATAAAACAGGGAATAATTCAAGAAAACAAAGACGTAAGAAGGGTGCTTTATCTGATATTTCCGGTTTTTCCATGTCTTCTTCTGCCATACCAAGAACTGAAATAATGACAATTTTAGATGATAAATTTGATAAAGTCATTGGTGGTTATGAAAACTATGAAGAAGATCAGTATGATGATGATTATGAGGAATTTGATATGAACAATGAAAGAGAAGATCTTGATGATTTGTTGGATGACTTTTTAGATAACTATGAGTTATCTGAAGGTGGTCGTAAATTAACTAAAAAATCTACCACTGCTGATAGAATACAATTAGCTGCTGATGTTGCCAGTAAAAACAATAAGCATTCTATAAGAAGACTGAAAGAAAAGGGATTAATTGCTGATGATAATCAAAAATCAAAAAAAAAAAGTAATGCATGGTAAATATATATTATTATTTAAAGATTTATTTGATAAAGTTAAAAAATAAAATATGAATGTTTTGTCACGTGAATATATGTTTATTCATTTTTTTTTTGGGAATCAAAAAAAACAGTAAATGTTACATTGTCATTTTATAATTTTTGGGTGTGTGTTTATATATTTTGAAGGGAAATAAATAACAATTAAGATAATATAATCAGCATAAACCAAGGTATACAATATATATATATTTAAAACCTCCATTATATTATTATTCAAAATATGTCTGAAAAAACTAAATCTTCTTCTTCTCCTCCAACTTTAGAGTCTTTACAATCTCAAATTGATCAACTAACTAAATTAGTTGAAAAACAAAATAAAATCATTCTTTCTACTGGTGAAAAATTAATGCAATTACAATTACAACAACAAAAAGATAAACACAAAGAATTAGAATCTGGACAAATTTCCAAAAGTAATGATGATAACGAATATGTCACTAATGAAGATATAGTTCAATTGGTTGGTGAATTACAAGGTCAATTATTAACTCTTGATTATAAATCATTTTCCAGAGTAGCCAACTCAAGCAAAGGTTTTAATGAACCTTTAGAAATTGTTCCAAACCATGATGGGGAATATCCAAATGAAAGCATTTATCCAACAAGCAAATTTGATTTTAAAAGATTTGATTATTTAAAAGTTTACATTTTAGCACAATTTTATGAATTGATTCCTCTTGTTGATGATGAAGAAGTTGATGAGATTGTTATTAAATGTTTTAATGGGTTAACTATTGATTCACCAGAAATTGATGTTTTAAAAAAGGATATGAATCTGACACTGCCAGAAAAGAAAGATAAAGAATCTTTGTATAATAAATTAGCCATATACTTAGGTGTTGAAATTAGAAAAGAATAATTAAATTTCAAAAAAAAAAAAAAAAAAAAAAAGGAATTTACATATGAAAACGCATATAAATATATACCATTAACCTTTAAAATTAATATCATTCAAAAAAAAAAAAAATTTATCTAGATCTTTTATAATTTTCATCATATTTTGGTTGATCATTTTGATATTTTCTTTTTTCTCTTCTTGGAGTAAAACTATTATATGTTGTTCTTGGACCATTGTTATTAGGTCCACTATTATTTCCTGATTTTAATTGACTCTTTTGTTGAATTGGTTTAGAATCTGGGAAAAGTTCAGCATCTAAATCTTTACATTTTCTTTTCCAATCCATTAGTTTTCTCTTATATAATTCCAAAGTCCAGTTTTTCCAAACCATCTTACCGTAATTACTATTTTTAACTTTTTCTTCTTCATTCAATAAAGATTGTGCAATTCTTTCCTTGTTGATCATGATTTTAGAGGAGAAAAACCACAATTTATCCATTATATGAGATCCGAATGCATTACATGCAAGTTCTACAGCATGTTTACTGAAAATATTTAATAATTGTCTTCTCTTAATAATTTCAACTTGTTTAACATCCAATGCATTTTCTACAACAAATGAAAAACAACCATGTAGACACATATCAATTAATTTGATTTCACCTGCAAATAATAAATTATCAATCAAAATGTTCAAGAATTTAGGATCATATTTGATTAAAGTTTCCATGAATAAAGCTCTTCTTCTCTCTTCAGAAGTTGGCCAATCATCCTTTCTGTTACCCAAAGTACTGCCATTTAACTTCAATACATCTTCCATAAAGGAGTCATTATTTTCAGAATCTTTTTTGTAATCACCTATCAAAGTCTTCATAATTTTTTCTCTCATATAATTGTCATTCTTTGCTGAGAATTCTAAAAGCTTGGCAACTAAATCCATTGAGAATTCATTTTCATATATTTGTGGAACTTGAATTAATGGTATTAATATAGTAACAATCTTTCTGGCATCATTCAAATTACAATGTTCAATTAATGCTTTTAAAATGAAAATACCATTTTGATGACTTTTTTCAAATATAGCCCTTTTGTATAATTCTTCAATGCTGGATTCTAAATACAGTTTAAATAATCTATTTCTATAAACAGGTTTAATGTTGATTAAACAATTTTCTAAAAAGTGACACCCTACAGAATCATTGATACAATACTTGATGAAGGATGCTTCTTTAGTATCATTAGAGTCTAGCTCTTTGGAAGGGTTGTATATTAAACCATAGAATTTTCTGTCTTTATCGAAGATACCTTCTACTTGAATAATCAATTGTAAAACAGGAGAAGCAATCTTGTTTAAACATAAATCTCTCAATTTTTCAGTAGCTTTGCTGTCTTCATCTTCTAATTGTAAATCGTTATAGAATTTGGATAATAATTTTTTCAATTCTAATTTGAAAGAACCAGGGGTTTGGTAACTTTTATTGAAAGTTTCAGTATCTTTTATTTGAATCATTTTTCTAGCAATTTTAGATTTTTTAGATCTTAATTGGGAATTAACTTCAGCTGTGTTTGGAATGAACTTAGAAGCAAAGATTAATAATAAAACTCTTAAAACATGAGAACCATATTGGTGAGTTAACAAATGTTCTAGATGATCTTCAAACTCATGAATCATTTCAATCATTAATGATTCCATTGAATCTGGTCCATCATAGTGAGCTAATAATTCTTTTTCAACAATTTCTGCAGATTTAATCAATAATGTTTCAACAACATGAGAAGAATATTTTTGACAGGATAAGTTGTAGAAAAACCCTTGTGTGTTTTTGAAAATTTGTTTAGTTAAATTAGTATCTTCACAATCTAAAACTAATCTTTCCATCAACTTGGAACAAATTTGAGAAGTGGCTAATTTTAATTCCTTTTTATTGGCTTCTTGAATAACATTTTGAATAAAAATTTTTTTATCATCTTCAGTTTCAAAAGTATTGATTGATAAAGTGGCTTCAGATCTTTTGAAATAGTCTAATTCTTCAGAATCTAAAACACCAAAAAAAGTGTTTGGATCTTTACCATTAGAAGATGGTTGTTGTGGATCAGCAATTTCTGCATCATCATAATTTTGTTGTTGTAAAACGTTTAAATCAGCTCTTTCAGTAATATCTTCTTCAACTTCTTCTTTGTTTTTATGTAACCTTCTTCCTCTTGGTTTAGCCATTGTAATTGGTTGTTAGTTGTATTTGTATCTTTGGTGTTATTCTTTTATTGAATTATTGTTTTTTTTTCTTGTTTAATTTTTCAAACATTAGAAGGTAGTTTTTTAATTTATTTTAATTTTAGCTTTTATGTTATTTTTTTTTTAAAAAATCGTAATTTCTAAATCGGGAAATTGATGCTATGTTTTTCTGTTTATTAAAAAAAAAAAGAAACAAACGCACATGCATAAAAAATAAAAATAAAAAAAGCAAAATCATCACTTTTTTAACTATTTTAAAATGTCTAAAAATTCTAATATATATGCATGTATATATATTTTTAATATATATTTTAATATATACCTTTTTTTTTTTTAGAAATGAAATTTTATACTATATATCCTGAAACATAACTGACACTTGAATCATCACGACTGGCCACTGTTGAACTTTTGTTATAATCAATAAACTTATATCCAGATGACTCAGTTAATCCAAAATCTTTAGCCAATTTTGAATTTTCAAGTAAAACAAGTGTAAATACTAAAGGCCATTTACCACATATAGTAGCATCAGTTTCGTCTAAATATTCCATAAACATTTCAAGTCTTGTCTCTGGTATATTTTTTTTAAACTCTTTCAAACTAGAAGACCAAGTATCAAAGTTATTCAATTTCATAGTGTCATAAAAGCTTTTATCTAAATGATAATTTGATAAAATCAACATAGCTCCTAAGTCTAAAAATTTAATACCTGTATCCAAAGTGACTTTTTTATGAGCCTCTTCAATCTCAATATCAATGCAGTTTTCAACTTCAACAGGTTCTTGGTACTTTAAAGTCTTCATCAAATCAACATAGTTGGCAAAAGCAGTGTGGTATTCAAAATGACCACCCCAGTGAGTGAAATCACAAGAAACAACAATTGAAGTAACTTTAGGATCGACAACTCCAAACATTATCTCAATCAAGCCCTTTAGATCATCTGGATCAAAATGAGAAATTGAGACGGGAATAACTTTAACGTTAACCAAATTTTTTTGCTCAAGCAAATATTTCAAAACAGGATATTGCATTTCCAAAGAATGTTCTTTCAATTCCATCAATGAATCTGTTTTTTTGAACAAATCCCGATTTGATTCAAGCAATTTTTCAATTGTATCAACATCGACTTGTAAATTTCCTAAAGGTGTTTGCAAATTAGTAAATTGAGATAGTTTAACATGATTTTCGAAATATTGAGTATGACTAGGACCAATAACAATGACTGTCTTTGTAGATTTGGTTAGACTTAAATGTTTAAAAGACGACAAAATTTGAGGAAGAGAATAAGAGTATCCAGCATGAGGAGAAACGATGATACGTCCTTTCTCAATTTCAAAAGAATCATCACTTAAAACTTTTTCAAATTCATTGACTAAATCTTCTTTAGAGTTTTCATACCAAGTTCCTGCATGAGTTGCTTTTCTTAAGTTAGACATTTTTATTTTTTTTTTATTTATCTGTGTATATATATTTTCTTTGGTTTATTTTCTTATTCTTTTTAAAAAGGTTGTTAAATAAATGAAGGTATTGTTTAAAAACTATATAACTTTATCATTGGTATTTATATATAATCATAAATAAATTACTTTACCACCTATTAGATAATAATATTCAATTTAAAGTGATAAATGATACAATATTTTTTTTTTTTGTTTTGAAAAAAAAAGTCATTTAAAGTTCTTATCGTTTATTGCTATTATATCTATTTTTTAAGGATTTATGGGGAGGATAGAGAGAGATAGAAATTATTTAAAAAATGATTTTTTTTTAACAAGGGGCCAATTTTAGTAGAGTATATGAGGGGTGAAGGATATAATTTTTTAAAAAAAAAAAATGTATATCACCGAACTTAATATTATATCACATGATCACTTTTTCTAAATTATAAATTATAATTAAACTAATCAAAGATATGAAGGAAGAATATATGTAATTTTGCATATACTTTTTTGTTTTTTTGTTCTCTTTTTTCTTTTTTTTAAATTCTTATTTATTTGTTATTTTATTTATATAATTAATTTCTATGAACAACTTAAAATAATAGCAAAAAAAAAAAGTTAGACAGAAAGAATAAATCATATTTATTCATCGTCACTTTCTTCTTCAGAGTCTTCATCGGAAGCCTTTTCATCCATTTCCTTGTTTTCTAGTAAAGCTTTTAATTCAGCATCTTCATTGGCAGAGATAGCCTTTGGAGCCATAACAACATTGCATACACCATCGTACTTGGTAATATATTGAGTGATTTTGTTTATAGCTTCTTCTAATTTTTGAACACCTAAGTTCTTGTTGTAACATTGTGTGGAGATGACATATAATGGAGCAGCAACCAACTTAATCTTAATAGAGATTGGTTCCTTTTCATCATTATCTTCGTTATTTGTGGCTTCAGTGCTTAATTCTTCTTCAACTCTCATCAAAGTTTCTTTAATAGCATCAATACCTTCGTAATTGAAACAAGAAACTTCAATATCAGATCTGAATCTTAAAATAGTTGGAGTCATTCTTCTTTGAACTTGTTTCTTAACATCCTTCAAAATTTCATCAGTGACAACTGGAGAGTTTCCAAAGGCTTCTTTAGTGACAATTGTGTCATCGTTAATAGACAATTTGAAAGCATCATAACAGTGACCGTATTTTCTAGCTAATGGCCATACAATAGCTTCATATAATTTCAAAATATCTTCATTAAACTTTTCAGCAATTTGTCTTAAAATAACATTGACAGCTTTAGATTTTTGGTATTTAGCTTCACACTTGATGATATCTTCAGAGGAAACTTTTCTTTTGGATAAATCAATATAACCTTTTTCCTTATCAACTCTCAAAACAACAACAACTTCGTTTTTACCAACTCTAATTAACTTTTGAATAGATCTAATTCTTCTTCTAGATAATTCAGATAATAAAATCATACCTTCGATATTATCATATTCTAATAACTTGACATAAGCACCCATCTCAGCGATTTGTTGGACATTGACCATGACAACATCATCAACTTCCGGGTACTTGTTTTCATAAAATCTACAACTGTATTGAGAAGACATATTTATGTATTTTTTTTGTTTGTTTTTCTTCTTCTGTTTTAGAATTAATACTGGTTTTTATGTTCTACTATTGTTTTATTTGAAGTTGAACATATGTATTAAACAAAGGGTTTTTTACTTAAAAGCTTGTTGATGAAAAAAATTTTCCACCATACAAAAAAAAAAAAATTTTTGGAAAAAGTCGAAACGAAATGAAATGAGAAAAAAAAAAAATTTCTTTTTTCCCTCCCTTTCATAAATTAAATTTATAATTTGGTAGCGGCTGATTATTTATTTTTTTTTGTTTGAAAAAAAATATATATATATATATATATCAGAAAATATAAACACACAGGAAAAAAAAAATAAAAGAGTGTTCTCAATTATTCAATATTCTCAACATAACACTAATATTATATAATCAATATAAAGTGTAACCAATAAAGTTTATAATTATAATAAAAACAATCACCCAAAATGGCTAAAAAGAAATCAAGCAGAAAACCAGTTAAAAAACTTAAAGTGCGTTTGGATACATCATTTGACTGTCCCTTTTGTAACCATAACAAATGTATTACTGTTTCTTTAGACAAAAGAGTAAATATGATTGGTTCTTTACACTGTAATAAATGTAATGTCAGTTTTGAGTCCAAGGTTAATGTTCTATCTGAACCTGTTGATGTTTTCACAGATTGGATTGATGCTGTTGAGGCAGTCAACGATCCAAAGAATAAAGATGTTGATGGGGATTCAGGACCTAGAAGACAAGTTGGCAGTGATAGCGACAGTGATGATAGTGATTTGTATGATAGTGACTCAGATGAAGAAGAAGTTGGTAAAAGCAGTTCTGGAAGTGGTGCTGCACATACTAGTAATAACCATAAAAGAGTATTGGAAGATGATGATGATGACGAAGAATATGATGAAGATTTTGTTGTCAAGGATGATGATGAAACTAATTTAAGAGAAGAACAAGAAGAGGAAGAGGAAGATGAAGATGATAAGCCTGTTATTAAAAAGAGAAGAGTTATTATTGAAGATGACGAAGAATAAATTAAAATTCATTAATATTATTATAAATAAGTTATGATGGAGAAGGGAATATAAACAATATATAAAAGAAAATAACAAATATATATAAGTGTGAAAAAGTTTATATAACTATTACGTTTTATGTTTTTTTTTTCTTAATTGTAAATTGAGCTTACTTCTTTGACAATATATATACATAAAAAAAATAAAAGCTTTTAATTATAAATAAATAAATATATCAATATATTACTTGTTTCCATTCCTATTTTTTTTTCTTTTTGAAAAAAGATAAATAGCTTAGTTAAAAAGATTTCATTTATTTTCAAAAATAGAATATTCTTGTTTCTTTGATTTGTTTGTTTTTTTTTTCTTGTTGAATAATTGATTCACTAAAATTTTGATTAATTTTTTTTTTTGTTTTCAATTTGAATAATTTATATTATTATTATTTTCTTTAATATTTCAAATGATGGATTTCCATTTTATTGATAATGTTATCTTTGTATTCATTTTTTTTTCATGTTTTGTTTCTTTTTTCTTCTTTGTTTATTACTTAATCATCCTTAGCGAATAGTTCTTCCTTTAATGGAATACCTAATTCTTTTCTTAAGTCTTCTAATTCAACTAAGTAGGCTTGGTATTGCTCTGGATTTTCAACCTTGTGCTTTAAAGCTTCAAAGATTCTGATAGCAGTTGGGAAGTCGTTAACTCTTCTGGCAGCTAGCAAAGCCTTTTCTATCACAGCTGGAGCTGGAACTAAATCGTATGAGAAACAATTGTTTAAAACTCTTTGGACTTCAAATACATCGTAAGCTTCTTCAAATTCTTTTTCGTATCTAGTGGTGAATTCTTCAAAAGTTTCTTCATCATGGCTAGAGTAAGTTCTAATTGGCTTGATGAAAGAAGCTGGGAACATAACTTTCTTGAAAGCTGGGGTGGCAACTGGTCTGATGGCTAATCTAGCGGTTGGAATTCTTAAAACTCTGGAAAACATTTTTATGTGGTTTTTGCTAAATATGTATGTTTGGTGTTTTATTTAATAGACTATTATTTAAACAGGTTTCAATAATCATTCTTTTTAGTAATTTATGTTTTTAAAAAAAAAAACAATTATAATTGATATAAAATTGATTGAAGAGTGAGAAAAAATATGTTTAAAATAAAATAAAAAAATTTTTTTTTCATGCTTCGAAAAAAAAAACAAAAAAAAAAAAAAAAAAGCACCATATAAATTATATCGGATTTACACTGGCCAATGAAATTGATTCAAATATAGAGCAAATAAAATAAAATAATTCAAATCACAATTGTGTCACGTGTTTATTGGAGTTTTTTAATTTATGAGTAGATCATTTTATCCATTACGTTTTGTTTTTTTATTCATTTATTAATTAATTAAACGATATACTATAATAAGAAAATGTTTATTTTTAAAGCAAGATGTACTTTATCAATACAAAAGTTTTTTGTTTTTGTTTTTTTTTGAAAAATAAATAAAAATAATAGATAGCTACAAATATATAAGGTTTTTGTTGGTAATATCATTTACCACACACATATATATTATTAAAAGGATTTTATACTTGATCAATCTCATCAAATATAGATTTTGGAGGCATTGTTGCATTTGCGTGTGTTATATTCAGTGTATCATCTTTTAAAGTAGCAGCTCCTTCTTCGTCTTTTTCCTCTTCCTCTTCTCCATCTTCATTTTTATCACAACAATTAGTCAAAGTTATGTTGACACCACTTTTGCTAGCATTGAGTAAAGCTACAGTATTGTCTCCGATTTTAATGCTATGTTTTAACAACTCATCATTGAATTTGCTTCTTTTTACAGGTGACTCTTCAGCCAATAATGGATTAAATGCACCATATATTGGTGTGTGAGGAGGAGATATGAGTAATTTTGAACTAAAATCTTCTGGTAATTGTAGATAGTTATATTCATCTTTGCTTTCAATTATAGTATCTTTTAATGAGTAAGCTACATTGTGTAATCTCTTGTTAACTTTAAGTATACTATATATTCTTTCTGATAACTCTAAATCTTTAGACACAAATAGTAATTTTTTGAAAAAATTTGCTAATTTGACTAAATGTAAGTTTTTATCTATTATAAGTTGTTCTAAATCATCAATTTCAAATTGAAGTTCCATAAGAACAACCTCTACAAAGTCATCAAAGGATTGAAAATTATTCTCATCTTCATCTTTTAATGTTACTACAACAGTGTTTGTTATCATTGTTTATTTCTGGTTAATATTTTTTTAAAAAAATTAATACTTTGGTTTAATGATTTCTTAATTAAATGATTCTTCTTGAACAAAAAAATAAAATGTTTTATGATATTAGCCCTTTTTTTTTGAAAAATGAAAAAAAAAAAAAAAAAAGGAAAGTAAGAATTAAATTTTATATTATTTATTTTAATTAGCTCTCTATAAAGTAGTTGTCATTAATTTATATTAAGTTTTCAATATATTGAGTAGGTTTTATAAGTTATTTTTTATATATTTACTTTTCTTATTGAAAAAGTTGATGAGAAAAAATTTACAAAAAAAAACCATAAATATTGTTTCATTATTAAATGTTAAAATAAAATAAAAAAAGAACAAAAAAAAAAAAAAAAAAACTTAAAGGGAGGAGGAAAATAAAATTTCATACTTGGTGGCTGAAATACGCCATTTATTATTATTATTTTTAAACTAGAAACATCTCTATAAAAATAAAAAAAATAATTAAAAGTAGAATAAATTTTTGGGGTTTTTTTTATTTTAAGTTTCTTTTTCTTTTTTTTTCTTTTTTAAATTAAAAAAAAAACTCATCTCTATAATTTATAAACTAGTATCTGAACTGACAGAGAAACTGAATAATAAGTAAATGTTTAAAAAAGAAACCAAAAGCCATAGTATAATAGAAAATGCTGTCATTATCTTTCCGTTTGACATATCAACATATTCATACTCATCATCATCTTCTTGACTATTAACATTTGTCAGAGTTGAATTAGTGATACTATTTTTATTTATTTTTCTTTTGACACTCATTATCTTTTTATTACATGTGAAATAAATTAATGGGAAAGTGACAAATGGTAATAGTAGCGATAATATAACTTGAGATGCATTCAAAGCAGCACTCAATCCTTTCTTTCCAGAAACAAAGACTAGAATCAAACATGGCATTACAGCAACAGCTCTGCTCAAAGATCTTCTTATATTCAATGGAAAGGACCAGTCTAAAAATCCATCAGCTATGATTTGTCCAGTTAAAGTTGTTGTAAAGCCACCACAAAGTCCGGAGAATAATAAAGCTAATGCAAACACTGTACCTGCTGTCTTTGAAAGATTTTTAGATAGTATATCATAAATTGTGTATAAATCAGCATCATTCATTACTTTGCTTGAATCTGTCTCTGTCATTGAAGCAGCTGCAACAATCTCAATAGCAGCATTGGCAAATAACGCTACTGTGAATATGGATATTAGAAGTTCCATTACTGTGTATTTATAAGCATGAGAGACAGCTTCATAACTAGGTTCGTAATCTGCAAAATCAATGTCGTTTTCCATATCTTCAACTTGTTCCTCTGTTTCAGCAACATCAACAGGTTGATAATTCTTGTTATTGTCATTATTTATTTTATTCTTGATAGTGTAATTTCCTAGATTAATGTCGTAGTTTCTTAATCTTGCATGTACAATATTTGATTGTAACAAAATAGTTCCTGCCATACAGACAGAACCCAAAATACTTAGAGACACAAATAATCCTTCATCTTGAACTAAATCCTTAGATGGTAAGAAAAAACCTTTCCAAACATCATTTTTATTAGGAATCTCCACTTGAAACAATTCAATAACAAAACATGCAACTGTCAACATAACAAAAATGGCAACAACAAATTCAAAAGTTCTCACAACTCTCATTTCACCATTGGCAGGATTGAAATATTTCAAGATTACTAAAACATCTACTATAGTTAACAAAACACCAACAGGTAATGGAACATTTGCAAGTAATGAAAGACCAATAGCACATCCAACGACTTCAGCCATATCAGTAGCAATGATTACAACTTCAGACACCAAATATAAGAAAATATTAACATTTTTTGAAAAATGTAGTTTACATAAAGTAGGAATATCTTTACCCGTTACAATACCTAATTTTGCAGCTAGAACTTGAAACAGTGATGCTGTTATGGTCGAAAGGAATATTACATGTAAAAATTTATATTGGTGTAAAGATGCAGCCGTTACTGCTGTTGAGAAATTACCTGCATCTAGAAAAGAGGTTGAAATTAAAATACCTGGACCTATAAACTTTAGGTATGTTAGAATATGGTAGGCTATTTTTGAGAGAAGAGATCTCTCTTGATATAATGTTTTAGTTTTAGTTATAATAGGTGTTGTAGGAACATGTTGTTCATTATGAGTATTATTTGAATCAAAATCTTCTAATGAAAACAAATCATTTGTATCTAAATCCTGCAGTCTTTCATTCAGCATTATTATATTTATATATGTATATATATATTTCTTTTTGGTTACTCATACAGAATATAAAATATAAAAAAGAATTAAAATAAAACTATGATCATATTTTTAAATTTATTTGTTCAAGCTTCTTTTTTCTTTAAAAAAAAAAATGATAAAATAATAATAAACACAAATAAAAACTATAAAAAGAAAAAATCTGGGAGGATGAAGTTAGAGAAAAAAGGTGCAAAATAGACAAAAAATACTGCGAGAGAGAGAAAAGGAAAAAAAAAAAATTTTTTACAAAAAAAAATTGATCAATCACGTGTATATCAAACATTAAATTATAATAATTTTAAAAAAAAAAAGGTTTGGTAAAGAAAAAATAAATAAGAATATATAATATTTAAAAAGAACAATGTTTATTTCTTTTTTATATTTCTTCTCTCTTTATTACAAGGCTTTCTTGATATCTTCAACCAATGGTCTTAAGAAATCTTTTTTGTTGACAACAACATGACCACCTTCATGAACTGATGACTTGACAGAGTTGCCAGTGCCTTGCAACAGTTCATCCAAGTAAACAGTTCTTTCACCTGGAACAGCATTGTCAGAAGAACCATGAATAGATAAAATTTCAGTAGTCATAGTTTCATCGTTTTGAGTCTTCTTGTAAGAGTCAACATACTTTTCAGTAATGACTAATTCACCAGTATCATTCTTTTCAGTGAATGAGTAACCAGAGAATAAAATACAAACTTTAAAGAAAGGATGAGATGGAACCAATTCTTTAATCTTGTTGACCAAAATAGCAGCTAAAGCAGCACCTTGAGAGAAACCCATGATACCGTCATATGGACCATTTTCTTCAATGTACTTTTTGACTAAGTTTAAAGCAGGTTGAATGTCAATCTTGTGAGATTCATCGAAATGGTAGAACCAAGCTTTGTTGGTTTGTTGTTCTTCAATAGCACCCCATTTTTCATCATCAATTACAAAAGGTAAATCAACTTTAGTCAAATTTGTTGGACCATCTAAGTAGTCTAATTGAATGTTTTCTTTTTTCAATAATTTTCTGATACCAGAAGATTTTTCAGAAAACATCTTACCATTTTGTAAGAAACCGTGTAAACATAAAATTTTCTTTGGAGCTGAAGTAGACATATCTTTATTCTTTTTTTTTTTCAAGTAAAATAACAATTAGTAGTAGTTTAAATTAAATGCTCGTTATAAAGCTTTCCGAATACTACTTAGGGAATATATAAATTGTTTTCCTTGGGTATTTATATATAAAATAAATAAAAATTTTATTCTATTGAATTAACAAAAAAAAGTAAGAAAAAAAATTTCAACTATGAAGAAAAACAAAAAAAAAAATTATTATTCCATTATTTCAACAAGGAAAAAATAGAAAGAAAAAAAAATTTTTAAATTAAAAAAAAAAAATAGTTTCACTCATTTTAATAGCCGAACCGATCCATCACTAAATAAATAAAAAATAAAAAAAAGAAACAATCAATCAATCAAATTTTGGAATCACATAAATTGATTTAAAAAAAAAATGAAATAATTAATAAAATTAGTTTTTTTTTGTATAAATATTGTTTAATATATATGTATATATATCATTTTTTTGTTTTTGCTTTAATTTATTTTGATTCATCATCATCATCTGTCCAGGCATATGGGGATCTGGCTCTTAAAGTAGCACCATATTTATTGAATACAAATGGAATTGGTATCATACACACACATAGCATTGTAATCAAAAATCCAGCCCAATTTACACCTAATCTTAAGAACATGTATCTGGTAAATAAAGGAAAAATACCAGCCATATAAGATCTCATTAATGAATTGGCAGCCATTGCTGAAGCTGCATATAATCTATAAGCATCAATCAAATAAGAAAATATTGATGTGAAACTGTAAAAGACACCCATACCAAAAATTGCACCTCCAACTAAAGATCCAAACCAGTGAATGTTGCTGTAAAGAGTCCATGAGAAAATCATTAACCCCACTGGAGTTAAAATCCCACCTACCTTTAGTGGTTCCAATCTTAATTCTGGGCATGAAACACCATTGTTTTCTTCAACTTTTCTTAAATATCTCTTTTGAATAAGCAAAGAGGAAGGGGCAGCTAATGCTATTCCAACAGCGATTGATAAGTAACATAACCCACATTCAACTTTTGTAAAATTCCACACTTTGTCCATGTATATTATAGGAAAAGCAATAAAAAACATATAAATGATAGCTAAACATAATCCTGTGTAAAAGCATAAAGTTAATGCCATTGGATCTCTGACTAAAAGCAAAATAGGTCTTTGACAATTGGTTAATGTTGCTTTTAAGAAACTTGTATTTTGAGTATCAATTTCTAAAGGAGCATAATATTTCTCATCACCTGTCTCTTTTCTTAATCTTTTAGCCTTTCTAGCTGTCAAAACAGGTTTGTATGTTTCTGGATAAGTGAAAAGAATCGATAATAAACTTACAAAAGTAGCAATCAACAAACAGTAAAACCCCCATTTATATTCGTTTCTGAAAGCAGCGGAAATTAATGGCCCTAATGATGGACCTAAAAATGCAGAACAACTTATAAAAATAGATGGAATACCAACTTGGCTTTTTGGGAAAATATCACTGATGACAGAATTAGCAACAGATAAAAATGCAGACCCAAATAGACCAGAAAAGAATCTTCCAATAAATACACCAGCTAAAGTTGGAGACCATATAGTAACAATAATAAATACAAAGACACCAGAAAGGGAAAACAAAAAAGTTATTCTTCTTCCAGCATATTCTGATAGAGATGACATAAGGAATGCTTCTCCTAGTCCAAAAATAAAAAGAGTAATACCTAATACATCAACTTCTTGACTGAAATGAAATTTTTTTTGGTAACTAGCACCTTCAAATGACCAAACAGATGATAAAGCAGTTATTATAAATGCAATAAAAGATACTAATAAAGATATGTACCATTTTCGGAAAAGAGACAGCCTATGTTCCATATTCTCGGGATCATCCACATTCAATGTTACTAAATATTTTTCAATATCTTTATCAGAATAAAATTTGTTTTTAGTCAAAATGGTAGAGCATCTAGTCAATTGACTTCTTAAATCAGCTTCATCTGGAAACAAAGATATGGCATCATCATCATTGACATTTGAGTTGTTGACTTTATCACTTTCTTTAGGTACATATGGTTCCTGACTACTAGTTGCAGTTGAATTTGGAGAAACCATTTTGGTAAATAAGAAATTGTATCTGTTAAGTTAAAATTAAAAATAAGTATATGTGTAGTTTTAAGAATTAAAATAAAAGAGATAAATGTTTCATTAATTTCTCTCCCTAATTCGATGACGTTTTTTTTTTTTTTTGGAGCTTATTGGTGTTGGTTTCTTGTTGATTTGTTTTTTTTTTTAAAAAAAGATATTATATAAACATGTATTTAGTCTATATACTCATAACATTTATTTATATCATATTTAAATCAATTCTTTCTTATGTTTTAATGTCTTTTTTTTTTTTTTTTTTTTATTGTTGACATTTAGTCATGAAGATATTACATAATATTGAATATATGTTTTAGTTGTTTTTTTGCGAAAATAGTATTTTTTATTATAAATATGGAGATTAGTGGAAATAAATGGTACTTATTTCCGTTGCAATGGGCTTAAGCGCAAATAAAGCCCGTTTTTTAAAATATTTTTATTTTTTACATATTTTATAATAATTTTTATTTTTAAAAAAACATATCAGTTTATTCGTTTAAAAGTTTACATATTATTTTTATTTATTCATTTCTATCCCCATATATATTTATTATAATCTTCTGTTACTTCACTATCATTCCCATACTCTTGTTGCCAGTTAATAAAACCTTTGTACAAAACCATTATATTCACATTACTCTTTTCAATAAAGTCTTTATATTTAGGTTCTTGTAATAGTCTACTTATAAGTAGTGCTGCTGATGGACCTCTTTGTTGAGACATAGCACAGTGGAATAAAACATTCACATTTGTCTTATCCTTCAGATATTTATTGATAAAATCATCTATATTATCGTAATTACCTGTCTCTGTATTCATTGTACGTAAATCCTTGTAGGGAATATTTATACAGCCTTTAATATGGCCACCAATAAAATCGCTTCCTCTAACGTCAATAACATAAATCGGTTCATCTTTCTCAATATCTATTGTAGATGTTGCGTCGTATAAAGAGTATGCTTTCAAATTATAAACAGTTTTGTGATTATTTTTAATACATTTGTATAAGTCTTCAGCTTTCATATATTTCAAAGAATTCATATTACTAGGTAGCATTGCTTTAGTCATTCTGTTATTGCACAATTTATTCGAAATTTTTTTACGGTTTTTAAGGATGTTATTAGTTTAATAAGACGACTTATCTGCATGAACCCTAAATATATCTCGTAGTTAAATGATTAAAGCGTGTTTGCAATTTTTTTTTATATTTTTTTTTATAAAAAAAAAAAGCATAATTTCGGATTTATTTTTTATTGACATGTGATATGTATGTAATTTTTTGTGCATGTGTTTTTGTTTCATAATTTATCTTTTACACCAACTTGTTACCAAAAATATCACTTAATAAAATTTCTCTTCCCACTAGATCAAAAACAAAAAAAACATTATTTTATAAAATATAAATATTTAAAATCATAAATATTAAAACACTTAATCAAATATATACTTTTATTTATTTTTTAATACTCTAAAATATTATTTTAATTATGCAAACTCTTTAACAAACTCTTCTGGTCCCCCTGTAACAGATTCTTCAGAAGATTCTGTCTTTTTATCTTCTTCGTTTCCCTTATCAGCTAATTGTTCTTCTGAACTTTCACCATTTCCTTCATCATCTTCCTCCTCTTCTTCCTCCTCCTCTTCATCTTCAAAGTCACTTGATAATTCTTCAAACTTTGTTCCTTTCTTTATATTTCTTCTAGCTCTTTTATATTTATTAGCTAACTTTGTTATAAATTGTTTAGCATTCAATTCATTTTGTTTCAACCAAGATACATTCAATTCTTGTCTAGTTGCACCTCTGGAGAAATTTCTCATCAAATACTTGTCATAATCTCTTATAATAATAGTAATGATATCACTAGTGGAGATACCATCTGTTCTTTGTGTAACCAAAAATTTTCCTAGCTCTTTAACTGGCTTATAAACATCATCAACTCCTGCTGATGTATATGGGATATCATCATGGGCTACATAATCAATTTTATGTTTTTTTAGGAAATCAGCATTCAAAATCCATGGAGCATTTGGCACAACTTCATCAACCCATTTACAATGTCTTAAAGATTCACATCTTTGTTCATCAGTCAAAACAGTTAACCCTTTCAATTTATGAGTCACTTTATCACTTGGTACACCTACAACTAATGTTACATTTTTAAACGCTTTTTTACATTGCTCTAATTGTTTCATATGTCCAACATGGAACAAATCAAATATACCATCAGCATAAACTCTTATTGGCTTGTCACCATCTTCATTTGGCAAGTTAAATCTATAGCCATTTGGTCTATACTTTCTATATTTTTCTGGCAATTCTTCGTCATATTTCTTTTCTTGTTCTACAAATTTTTGTAACTCCAAAGCCTTCAATTTTTTTGTCTCCTCATCTTCTTCTTCTTCAGACTCCTCTGATGAAGTTGCACTTTCATGGCCACTGTAATCAGTAATGTTTATATCATCAGTATCAACTTCTTCACTCTCTTCATCATTTATATTTTCACTGCCATTGTTATTCAGTTTTCTTTTTTTAGTAGCATGTGAATCATAAATTCCTGCTTTCTTTTTATTATTATTCAAAGCTTTTTGATGTAAAGATTCTTTCTTTTTCTTTTTATCTTTGCTATTTTTCTCTTTGTGACTATTGTTTGTCATCATTGAATGCAAATCTATCAATGAAGTTAAACCATGGGATGCATTATTGAACATAGAGTTACTGTTTGATGGAACTTTTTCTAATTTATTCAATTTGGCTTTGTGAGGATGATTAACTGGAGAGTTAGCATCTGATCGTTCAGTATATTCTACTGAATTTGTTTCACTTTCTCTATCATCTTCGTTTACTTCTTGTATAGTTCTCTTTTTACCCTTTCTACCTTTCAGTTTAAAAAGGTTTGAAAAAGAATTAGATTTGAATTTTGCCATCTTTATTTTATATATCAATTAAAAAAAATGTATATATAAAAACAATTTTCTTTATATTATTTTTCTTGGTTTTCCAATTACTATGTTATTTGAATTTGAGTATTATTTTTTTGTAAAAAAAAAAACATATTCTCGTTCATTCACTTTCTGAATCAATATACTAACATTCCTTTTTTGTCTCCTCTCATTCCTCTATAAAACCTAACAACGTTTGTAAAAAAAAAATCAATATATTTTTTTAAAGAAAAAAATTTTTGTTCGCAAAAAAAAAAAAAAAAAAAAACAAGAAAAACATCATCTGTTTAGAAAAAAAAAATAAAAAATAAAAATAAACGCTACCCCTAAAAAAAAATATTTAAAGATAACTGTGTATACAATCACGTGTATTATGTGTGAAACTTTTAATACACCACATTCTTAAATATAACAATTATTTCTTTATTCTTTCACTAATAATTAAAAACATTTTATCTATTTATATATATATATATAATTTTATATTTTAATTACTATCTTCTACCACCAAATTTACCTTTACTTTTACCAGCTTTTTTACCAGCTTGTTTTTTAAAGAATTTTTCTTGATCGACTGCTCTATCATTCTTTGTCTTCTTATATGATCTCTTAACACCTTCTTCATGCTCTTCTTGTTGTTTTCTCTTTCTGGAATTCATATCCTTCTTAGTATCTTTCAAAGCTTGTAGCATATCACTATTCTTCTTATCTTTTTCAGACTTGAACCAAGTTCTTTTAGGTCTTGATAAAATTTCTTTTTCATGTTTCAATAAATTCTCACCTTTTCTAATTTCCATTTCAGCTCTCAAAATTTCTTTTTCTTGTTTTTCTTCATCCAAAATTTCTTCTATAGTTGTAGCTTTGTCTTCTAAAATTTTGTTATATTGTTCAACTTCCTCCCAACTAACATTTCTACCTAAAGCTTTACCTCTAGATTTATTGTTACCATTTTTACTAGTTTCATTGATAGATTTGATAGCTTCTTTAACAATGCTTCTGTCTTGTGTACTTTCACCAACAAAGGAAATAGATCTACCTTCTCTACCAGCTCTAGCTGTTCTACCAATTCTATGTAAATAAATTTCATAAGATTTAGGCATATCATAATTTATAACAACTTCAATCTTTGGAATATCCAAACCTCTAGAAGCTAAATCAGTACACAAAAGAACAGATTTATCCAAGTTTTTAAACTGAGTCACAGCTTGCAATCTTTGTTCTTGAGTTAAAGAACCATGTAATTCCGCTACATTCAGACCTAATAAACCCAATATAATTCTTAGTTTATGCACTTGTTCCTTTCTTGCAATAAATACTACTATTCTGAATTGCTGGTTAGCATCTAGTTTAGTCAGTAAATGGTATAGCAAAGCTTGTTTTAAGTTGTCTCTGTTTCTGATTCTTACAAACTCTTGAACTAATTTGTTAGCAGCTTGTTTTGGAGGATTAATCATAATTTTTACAGGTCTCTTCAATGATAAAGTAATCAATTGTTTAATTTTAGAGTTCATTGTGGCAGAGAACAACATGGTTTGTCTTTGTGTTGGTAAAATATCCAAAATTTCTTTTAATTCTTCTTGGAAACCATCTTCCAACATTCTATCAGCTTCATCCATGACTAAGATATCTAAAGCATCAACATTGAAATTTACAGAGTTTTTCAAATGGTCAACCAATCTACCAGGAGTAGCAATAACAATATCAGGCTTCTTTTGTAATTGTAATTCTTGTTGTCTTAAATTCAAACCACCAACTGCTAGACCAAATGTAATTTTTGGTAAAAATTGGGCAATCTTTTTACCAACATCAGCAATTTGGATAGCTAATTCTCTGGTTGGGGTGATAATGATAACTCTTGTGGTTGGAACATTACTTGGTTTATAAATCAATCTTTCTAAAATTGGAATCATAAATGCTGCAGTCTTACCAGAACCAGTAACAGCACCGGCAATTATATCTTTACCTAATAAAGCAATAGGAATGGCAGATGATTGAATTGGAGATGGTTTAGTGTAACCTAATGAAGCTAAACCTTTCAAAATAGGTCTGGCTAATTCTAAAGAATTGAAAGTTTGATGTTTTTCTTTTTGTAAATCTTCAGTTTCTTCTTTTGAAGCAAAGAAATTGTTAATAGCTTCTTCAGAATCTTCATCAGAACCTTCTTGTTCTTCATCACGTTGATTGTTATTTTCTTCTTCCTCTTCTTCCTCTTCTTCCTCTTCTTCGTCATCATCAGCATCTTCTTCTTCACTTGATTCTTCTTTGTTGGCATTAGTTTTGGCACCCATACCAAATCCATCCATAGCTAAATCCTCTTCATCTTCCTCTTCTTTAATTTCCTCGACTTCTTTTTCTTCTTCTGCTTTTTCAACCCC
This sequence comes from Hanseniaspora valbyensis NRRL Y-1626, assembly GCA_001664025.1. Lineage (NCBI taxonomy): Eukaryota > Fungi > Ascomycota > Saccharomycetes > Saccharomycodales > Saccharomycodaceae > Hanseniaspora > Hanseniaspora valbyensis. The sequence goes on from LXPE01000011.1 coordinate 89,302, forward strand.
AACTAAACCAACTAAACCACCCTTTCTCTTAATAATCTTATCCAAATCAACATCTTTCTTTTTATCTTCTGGCTTTTCTTTACTTTCAAAATCCCAAGATTGCATTAAATCCTGTTCTTGTAATTCAAAGGTATTTTCTAATTGAAAAACAAAATTTTTATTTAATTCAATATCATCTTTTTGATGTTTCAAACCAGAGTCATCTTTGTTCTTTGAGTTTTTAGTATTTTTTTCTTCATATTCTCCATCTGATTCAAATTCCAAGTCTTCATTTTCATCATCACTATTGATGGTAGTTAATTGATCTAAGTCAACTTGTTTTGGCTTAGCAGAATCTGTATTAGCTGAAACTTTTTGTTTAATAGCTTTTTTATTGCTTTTAGATTTTTCTTTAACCGCCATTTTGTTTTATAAACTGTTGTAAAATGGATATATGTTGTATATAATCTATGGTTTTAATTACAATTATTTCACTTTTATACTATTCATATTTGTTTAATAAAATATAATTTTTGATCATCATAGATATAATTGTATTTTTTTCTAAAAAAAAAAAAAAAAATACTGAAAAGAATCTCTATGGCCCAATTGGGAAATCTACTGTTTGAATTTTTTCAAAATTATATATATTTTTTTTTTCCTTTTTTATAAAAATTTTACTGCTATTTTTCATTCAAAATTTAAAAAAGAAACTCAAAACGTATCACATGATTTTTATTGCAAAATAAACAAAAACAAAAAAAAAAAGAATTTGCATTTGTATCCCTTTCAAAAAAAAAAAATTAAATTAAATTAAAAAATAAAATATATAAAATCATAAAAAAAAATACCATTATTTTTTTTACTATATATTTGTAAAACCTGGAAATGTCTTCTATAAGCTCTAGTGCTGAAATTGTGTCTACAATGACGGATGCATTAAATGAAAATTTTATTAGATCTCTTTTGGAAGAAAATCCACAATCTATAAAACTTTTCAAAGATTCTTTAAAAGTTTTAGCAAGCCAAAAAGACTTTTTAATGAATAATATAGATATAGGTAAAAGCTCTGGGAATGTAAACAAATGGTGGGTTTTTCTACAAGGTTTTGTTTTAGGACAAGTGACTGTCTTTTTAGTCTTTATCTTTTTTATTAAATTTTTTATTTTTTCAGATGCCAAAACTCCAGATCCAAAATCTCATTCAGACTCTATTTTAACAAAACTTACCAACTCAACATCCATTATAAAACTAGGTGGTAAAGAAAGACTTATCACTGAAACTCCTGAAGAAGAAATTGATATGCAAAAGCAGTTGTATATGCTCTTAGAAAAAACACATTACGATGTTGATTCTCATAAACCAGAATCTTTAGATTGGTTTAATGTCTTAATAGCACAAGCTATTCAGCAATTAAGACTTGAAGCTCTGTTAAAAGATAACATAGTACACTCTTTAAATGATTTTATAGATAGGAAGTCTAAGGATGTTCCAGATTTTATAAGATACATAAAAGTAAAAGAATTAGATATAGGTGATAATTTTCCAATCTTTTCTAATTGTAATAATGAGATTGATAGATTAAAAATCATGTTTGGTAATAAATGCCATATAAGCAATACTCATGCAAAGATTGATTCAACAGGAACAGTATGCATTCATTAAAAAGAAAAAGAAGAACAAGAAAAAAATCAGAAAAAAATGTACATAAATAAAAAAAAACAGAAAAAAGAAAAGATCATGTTTTATCGTATTTATTTCTTTTTGAATCATTAATGAGCTGAATTTACTTTTGATAATAAAATTTGTTCAGTCTCTGAATTCTTTGTTTCACCAGTATTTTTGGTTCTTGGCCATACATTGGGCAGTCTAGTGAATTGGAATCTTGGATTCACACATCTTTCAACAAACCATTTTTTAATTTGATATTGAATAATATCTGAAATCTTTGGAATGTTTTCCAACTTTGTTGTTGATCCTATAAGTGATTCAATTTCAAAATCCATAGTATATTCAGGAGAGAAAGAAAACATTAAATAATAACCACCAATATCATCTTTCAAATGGTTTAAGCCGTCATGCAAATTAGCAAATTCTTCTCTTGTAGTTAAAGACACTGTTAAAGAAGCTTTAAATTTAACCAAAGAGACTGTCAGTTCAATAGGAAGGCTCCCACTTAATGGTTTTGGGAAGTTCAAAGCTAATTGTGTTTCTACTCCAAATGCAAGTCTGTCATTTAAATTAATATCAATAGTGGCTTCAAGTCTTTTATTTGACGAGTTTGGTGAATATTGAATTTTACTAATATTAAAAACATCATTTGGTATCCAAATCACTGATTGCTGTTGGTCTGGATCAGCTACAGGGATTATTTCCATTGTTTTATTAAAATTGTTCCAGTCTAAATCACCAGGTATACCCATTAACTGAGAATTTTTTTTGTAATATTCATCATCCAGATTTTCTCCACAATTGTCAGTACCCAAATTTTCATAATCACTTAATGGTAAAAAAGAAATCAAGGCTTTATATCTTTTTGAAATATTACAATGGGCCACTACTGAGCTTATTAATATTACAAACATTAATACCCCTGATTTATACCTTTTAGAGAGAATGAAAAGACCGAGCATAAATCCTTCAAGACAGTATAACCCACTATACAATTGAAACAATGCAATTGGATAAAACTTTCCCATTGTCTCCCATTTATTGTTTGCTCTATTTACTTGATATTTAATAGTGAATTTAAAAGAAACCAGAACTAACGCAAAAGATAATGTCACTACAGGTAAGATTGCAGGTTGGATAATTCCGTATATTAAACTTATACTAGCCATTAAAGTGAAGATAGGGTATATTGATCCCCATTTATAAATTAAAGATTTATTACTTAACTGTTCAAATTTATTTCTTGGAGTAAGTTTACCACTTGTAAAAAAAAAATTATTATTATAAAACCAAGAAATCAATCTTGGCCATTGCAATAGATTACTCATACTGTAAGATAAACCTCTGACAAATATAAAAGAAACAAAAAAATTTGAACATTGAGGGAAATTAGAAGCTAAAATATTTGGGATCTTTGTAGGGTTTGTCACAATCTGCTCCAATATTAGAGATATGCTTGATGAAATTGTGACAACTATAAAAATTTGAACAAAGGAAAACACATAAAACCACTGTTGCAAGTTTAATTCTATTTTATCATAGCTATAATAAAATTTAAATTTTATCAAGCATCGAAATATCTCCGGAACTACATCTGTTAGTAACATTAATGTTAAAATTGGGGCTAAACTATTGATTAAAGTTATCATTAAATCAGAAAGATTGTAAATACATCTTAAAAAGGGAATCAATTTTGTCAAATACGGAATTTGAAATATTAAACCTAAAAATGCTACTGGAACAGCCCAACCTATGATAATTATTATTTTAATAAAATTCACTAAACAGTGAGATATAAAAATCACATAATTATTATGAAGTGCTATATTTGACCATATTATATTGTCAAAGTTTACATTTCTTTCTATTTGTTTAAAACTATTAGGGGATGATGTTAATAACAACTGACAAAAAATGTCTGCCATATAGATATTATCAAATTTGAGTATGGCATGTTTTAAGTTTTTGTTATTATTTATATTGTTTAATTGGAGATTAAGATATTTTTCTTGTATGTTTTTTTTACAATCTTTCCATTCAACCATATTTTCCAAGTATTTATTTACTTTTCTGTTTATATAATCATCTTTATGTTTTTCATTATGAGAAAATTCTAATTTTATTTTCAAATAGTTAAATCTAAATCTAGAAATATAAAAATGATTTTTTTCAATCACAGGAAAAAGCTGATATGATTGAAATTTTTGTTTAAATTTGAATAAGTTACAGTTTTTTTTAAATTTTAGATATTTAGCTTGGTACTCTAACATTTTAATAGATTTGTTGTTTTGTTTGGCTAATCTACAGCTTTCTTTAAAATATAAATTAATCTCATTTTCATGGTCATTATAAAATTTATGTAAAATATAACTTAATTCTAATTGTTCAATCCTTTTTATTGCAGTTTTTTGTTTTTTTTGAAATTTTATTAAAATACTAATTTCTTTTGGAATATACCAAATCTTAGAAACTGTTTTGGTTTCTTTATTTGTTTCAAGTTTATTAAAAAGCTCAATAATCTTGGAGTAATTCCACTCTGGTAAATCATGAATTAAAATTGCAGATTGAACTGAATGCATTTGTTTGAAAAAAAAATCATCTTGAGGGTTTTTCATATCAGCAGTAGTGGTTAAATCTAGTTCTAAATTTTCATTATCAAAAAAAGATTTTTTGTTAGTATTGTTAGCTTTATCATGGTTTTCTTGAATTGATTTAATAAAGCTTAATTTCTTAGTTACAAAAAAATCTATTTCATTCATAAGAAACCAGTGGAATAATACAACTATGAAAACGGTTAAACATAAATGGAGAAGTAAGAAATTAGAATCTGCCATAGTTACAGTATAAATAGATATTTTATCAAGTCCTTTAATACTTTTATCAACATTCTTTTTACTAGATTTATAATGAATTAAAGTTAAGCAAGGAGTTACAACACATGTCAAAATTCCAAAAAAATTTTGTAGCATTGTTAAAAATCTGAGAAAATAAAATGAATCTAAACCCATATTTTCAAATCCTTCTATTTCCTCAGTAAATATCAAAAAAATCCATTTAAAACTTAACCCTATATTCCAGAATGTATTCATAAAGTTAGTTCTTGAATTAATTAATGCACTAGCACCAACAAATTCATTTATATTAGTAGGTATTGTTTTTTCAGTTTGATTGTCACTATTGAATCCAAATATTGTTTTTTTCAAATTTAATAGTAAGAAATTTGGCTGATATACCCAAGGAACTGCAGCTTTTAAAAAATTGAATAAAATTAATTGCAAAAAAAATACTATTGTTGCAACAGACATCCCTTCAAGAAAGACTTTTAATGATTGGCCTTTCAACTTTTGAGCAGAACCATTTCTAGAAGTATTTAAAAAATTTGTATATAATGAATTGTTGCTATTAGAAGAAATAGCTAGTACAGACTCTTGATCACTTGTAATCCCAGTATATGAATCATTTTGTAAAATGTTATCTAAAAGAGTATTTAATAAATAAAGTGTTTGGTTATCTGCTTTTTCCATTAAATGAAAATAAAAGAAATTTAACGATTGTATTTCAAATGGTTATTAATGATATTTAATTGATTTATATTATATACAGTAGAAGTAATTGTAAACACATGCTACAATAAATTCTTTATCATTTGATGCTTTTTCATTATCAACTTTTTTTTTTCTTTGTAAATATCTTCTTTTGACCATCGATACTAAATTAGGAAATATAATATTTAAATATTGGCGGCAAATAAAAAAAAAATAATAAAAAAAAAAAAGAATAAAAAAATACAACCTATTCTTTTTTATTTTTAATATATATTTAATTAATAAATGTTTAATTTTTTTTTTTTTTAATTAAAAGTTTTTAATTTATTTTTTTTTTAAAATTTATATATTATATAAATTTAAATAATTTTTTTTTGTTGTTGTGATTTTTTTTCATTAGGTTTCATAATTCATAAGATTTAAAAAAAAGTAGACTTTGGATCAGGATCAAAAGTATTTTTTTTAGTTCTTGAAAACGTGTTCGACTAAGTCAACAACTCTGGTGGAGTAACCGTATTCGTTATCGTACCAAGAAACTAACTTGACGAATTGTGGGGATAATTGGATACCGGCAGCAGCATCGAAGATAGAAGAGTGAGAGTCACCGATGAAGTCAGAGGAGACAACGTCATCTTCAGTGTAACCCAAAACACCCTTTAATTTACCGTCAGCGGCAGCCTTGACAACAGCCTTGATTTCATCGTAGGTGGTTGGCTTGGCTAACTTAACAGTTAAATCAACAACGGAAACATCGACAGTTGGGACTCTGAAAGCCATACCGGTCAATTTACCTTGTAATTCTGGTAAGACCTTACCGACAGCCTTGGCAGCACCGGTGGAGGATGGGATGATGTTACCGGAAGCGGTTCTACCACCTCTCCAATCCTTGTGGGATGGACCATCGACAGTCTTTTGGGTGGCGGTCATGGAGTGAACGGTAGTCATTAAACCTTCTTCGATACCGAAAGCATCGTTGATAACCTTGGCTAATGGGGCCAAACAGTTAGTGGTACAAGAAGCGTTGGAAACAATCTTTTCACCGGCGTACTTGTCTTCGTTAACACCAACAACGAACATTGGGGCAGTACCAGATGGGGCAGTGATAACAACCTTCTTGGCACCAGCATCAATGTGCTTTTGGGCGGAGTCTAATTCCTTGAAGATACCAGTAGAGTCGATGGCGATATCGATCTTTTCGGCGGCCCATGGCAAGTTAGCTGGGTCTCTTTCGTTGTAGACCTTGATGGTCTTACCGTTGATGACTAAGGAGTCAGCGGTGTGTTCGACGGAACCTTCGAATTTACCGTGGGTAGAGTCGTACTTGAACATGTAAGCGGCGTAGTCAGCAGTGATGAATGGATCATTGACACCGACTAATTCGACATTTGGTCTAGATAAGGCGATTCTGGCAACAATTCTACCAATTCTACCGAAACCGTTGATGGAAACTCTGATTTTGTCAGCACACATTTTTTTGTAATTTAAAGTTTGTTTGTTTGTTTTTATAACCAATTAAGGATGGTTTTATTATAATTTCATTTACTATAATTATAATTAAATAATATAAAAAAGAAGATTAAATTAAATTAAAACTTTTTAAAAATATCATAGATAACCTCTATTTATATAATTTGAAAATTGTCGACATAGAAGTGTTGTACAGTCAAAAAAGCTAAAAAAAAATTTTCCAGAAATTTTTAAAAAAAAAAAAAAAGTGTGCAAACACAGAAAGCATTACATACAATTTCGCTCCATTAAAAAAAAAGGTTTCTTTTTTCTTTGTTGAAACAGCTGATTCCTAAAAAAAAAAAAAAAACAGCAGATTTTCTGTGTGTTTTTTTTCCTGGTACTGGAACTTTCCATCGGATTTGTTGAATTTATCAGAAATTAAAAAGTTCCACTAAGGTTCATACCCAAAAAAAAAAAAAAAAAATCTGATCATTAAATTTTTTTTTCTCTAATGATACTAAAAAAAAAAAAAAAAAAAATTTAAATTATGGCAAAAGATATCATCAGATAATTAAATTATGTTTAAACCCGATTTTCATGATTGTGTGATATTTTTAATAGAAAAAAAATATATATTGTATTGGAGTAATAAGTAGAAAAAAAAAAAAAAACATTTTACAAGAACCATTTTTATGTTATTTCAATATTAATTATTCTAAGGACAAAGATTAACTTTTTTTTTTGTATGTAAAAAAAAAAAATCAAATAAAAACCACTCACATAAAGGATTAAAGTTTTCGGTTAAAGAGGTAAAAAAAAAAAAAAAAAAGAGTTTATTAAGTTTATTGTATTATTAGTAAGGGTTATTGCACGTGTATAAGTTAAATGTTTACTTTAGTCATGTGATTTTGAAACTATATGGCTGAAAATCAAATGGATATGTTTGTTTACTATTTACATTTATTTTTTTTATAAAACTAAAAAAAAATATATAAACAATTAAACTAAATCATGGAAATAAAACAAATGATTTAATAATAGTTTAAAGAGAAGAAAATAGATTGTTAAGTTATATATTTATAGTTTAGTTTAATTTTTTTCTTAGTTTTAATTTTGTTAATGTAATTATAAAAATGATTAATAAAGTATTTTTTTTAAAAAAAATAAAATGTTTACATTTTTAATTTAACTAAACTGAACTATTTTTAAAAACAATATAATATTATATTTTTAAAGAATTAAATGTAAACAAATATTTATTAAAAAAAAACTTTATCCATTAACATATGCTCTTACTTACTAATATGTCAAGATTAATGTAAAACATATGTTTTATTTGATCTAAATAAACAGAATAAATAGTAAATTAATTTTTAATATCTTAATTTCCGATTAGCAACTTATTTTCTTTTTTTTAATCGGCGCGTTTTTTTTTTTTTTTTTTGGATGGAAAAAAAAAAAACTGAAAACACACATTTACAGAAATGATGAACTACGCGTTGAGTTAAGAAAGAACCAACAAACCCTCCAAATTAATTAATTATATTAATACTATTTTTTTTACATTTAAAATTTGTAAAGATGTTGACAGGCTTTGACAAGTTATCTGGAGAATATCCTATGCTAGGTAGAGCTGCTGTAGATTCTTACCGAAATTTATGTGAAGCATTAGTGGTCGCTATAAGATCTAACATGGGTAATAAAAACAGCAATAGATTCACAGATAATAAATTCAATGAATGGAAAAGTCAGATTTTAAAAGATTTGCAAAATTATACTCTTCAACCCAATAAACAGATCATGGTAAGAGGAATAAACCTTTTACTTGATCAATTGAATTTGACAATGACTCCAGTTAAATCAGGATTTGTAGTCTTGAGGAATGATGTTATTGATGGAAGATTGAATCAAGATACAGCTCAAGATATAGTTGAAAATCAAAAAAATGAATTGATTAGTAATACTTTTACTTATAATAATGAAATAAGTTTGGCAGATTTTAAGATCGAGAATGAGATTGCAGATGATAGTTTAGAAGAGGATGGATTGATATTTTTAGTTTGTATAATATTGTTTTTGAATGGTGGTAAAATGAGACTTACAAATTTGGAGAGTACTATGGAGCAGTTTATTGACTTATATAAGACAAACTGTGGAATGAAGAAAGTTTCTTTCAGCGAATATCTTTCAAGTTTAAATTCTAGTGGATATGTGAAACTATATGATGGCGATAAAGATTTGCAAGAATTGAAAGAGAATGGGAGTCATATTGAAAGGTGTATAAAAATAGGAATATCTGCTGTATCAGAATTTAGTCCCATATCAATAGCCAGATTTATAGCAGAAATTAAAGGAATATCTTTCAATAAAGTTTTAAACGAGTATAGTGATTTGAATAAATTAATAAAAGATGTTATTTGGGATGGATCTTCGTTTTCTAGTAATTCAACTCAACAAATCAATAAAGAATCTAGAAACCAGACAGGTTACCAACTTTCGAATAGTGTTAATTCACAAAAAACTTTAAAAAGAAGAAGAGATAGAGATGAAGAGGATGAAGATTATGATTATGATGATGAAGAATATGGATATTCACAAAGAAGTACAAGATATTAACAATAATATATAGGTGTTTTTAAATATAGTTTATCTAAATTTTTTTTTTTAGACTTGTAAAGAAAAATAACTCATTAATACAATATGACATATTCCATAGAACATCCTATTTTACAACCATGCATTGTTAGTAAAAAAAGAAAAAAAAATAAAAGAAAGAGAGCTACTTTATTATATAAACGAGTCTTTTGTTCTTACAACCAATTGAATCTTTTTTAAACTCAAAATAGAAAAGTTGAACAATGTTTTATAGAATAATTGAAATATTAATAATTGAAAAAAAGAATAAAAAAGAATTTAGTTTATTGAATATCTTTAAGAATATATATAAAAAAAAAACATCTTTTTTCATTCTTTGTATTAGTTAATTAAATAAATGGAACAGTTTTTAGTGAATATATATATAGTAATTTCTCCATATATTTCTTTTTTTATAATATTAAATGATAAAAAAAAACTATATATAAAAAAAATAAAAATAACCGAGAGATTTGATATCGTTTATAAAAGAGGTGTATATATACTTTTACAATAAAAATTAAATAATGTTGCTGTTGCTTCGTTTATAAAGTTACCAAAATCATCCATTCAAAATTTTGTTATTTTTTTTTTTAAAACTTTTTTGCTTTTATAAAAAAGGAAAAAAAAAAAACACGTAAATGCTCAAAAAAAATTTTTTTTTTTTTTTTAATAAGATATTATAATTTTGGGTGTATATATGAATTTTTCACCTTCTTGTATCAAAAAAAACAAAATATAAAAAACTACTTAACATTATAATTAAAGTAAAAAAAAAAATTTTTTTTTATTATATTTTTTTTTATTATATTTTTTTTTATTATATTTTTTTTTATTATATTTTTTTTTGATTATATATTTATTTTTTATATTCTTCTTCTTTGCAACACTATTATATTTTAACACTTAAATAATATAATTATCATCTTTTATCTTTATTTTAATAGAAACCAAGGAGACAATACTTTTTGTTTTTATAAAAAAAATATTCATATAATAAAACAAAGATGGGTTTAGATCCTTTAGATTTAGCTGTTGTATGTTGTTTAATAGCTTCTGTTGTATTATACACTAAAAGAGAGAATATCTTAACTATATTAAGAGGTTCTGATTCTTTAGATCCAGCTATTGGTATTAACACAAATGGTTCCAAAGATTTGATTGAGATCATTGAATCCAACAAAAAAGATTTTTTAATTCTATATGGTTCTCAAACTGGTACTTCTGAAGATTACTGTAAGAAGTTTGCCAAGGAATTACACTCCAAATTCAAAGAATTAAACATTTTATGTAGTGATTTTGAAAACTTTGATTTTGATGAACCAAACACTTTAGGTAATTTAGTTGGAAAGATTAAAGGTTTAGTAATTTTCATGTCCACTTATGGTGAAGGTGAACTTCCAGATCCTTGTGTCAACTTTGAAAATTACTTAAACAATATTATTGAAAAAGATGAAATGACTGGTTTACCTGTTATGATCTTTGGTTTAGGTAACTCTACTTACGAATTCTTCAATGGTGCTGCTATCACTTTGAAGAAGAAATTGGTCACTGAAGGTGGTGCTAAGCTTTTAGGTGAAGTTGGTGCTGGTGATGATTCTATTGGTAGTACTGAAGAAGAATATGTTTCTTGGAAGGAAACTGCTTTTGAAATTATTGAAAAAGAATTTAACTTGACCGGTGGTGAAGATGCACCATTTGAACCAATGTATGAATATGTCAACTATGAAGGTAGTGAAGATAATGTTTTCCAAGGTGAATTAAACAAGAACTACTTAACTGCTGATAAGAAACATTTAGGTCCATTTGATCAATCATATCCTTTCTTAGCCAATGTTTTGGAAAGCAAAGAATTATGTGATCCTGAATCTGGAAGAAACTGTGTCCATATGGAATTTGACATTTCTGGCTCTAATATCAAATATGAAACTGGTGATCATTTAGGTGTTATTCCTCAAAATGCTAAAGAACATGTTTCTAAATTCTTATCTACTTTAGGTTTAAATGGTGATGAAGTATTCGATTTGAAATTGAAAGATCCAACTTCTACTTTACCTTTCCCTGTTCCAACCAATATTGAAACTGCTGTTACCAACTACTTGGAAATTACTGGTCCTGTCTCTAGACAAATGATTACTCAATTGATTCAATTCATCCCTGATACTGAAGAAAAAGTTAAGCAAAGATTAGTTGAAATTTCTTCTAGCCCAGATGTTTTCCATAAGGAAGTCATTGAAGCTAACTTCAACTTCACTGATTGTTTAAACTATGTCTCTCCAACTTTCCAATGGGGTCAATACATTCCATGGACTTTCTTATTGGAAACTATTCCATCTTTGAAACCAAGATTCTACTCCATCTCTTCCTCAAACTTGAAAGACTCTGATAAGATTTCTGTTACTGCAATGGTTGAAGTCACTGATGCTAAAAAGTTAGTATGCGGTGTTACAACTAATTTGTTGAATGAAATTAACAAAGGACCAGAAAATGCTGCATCTTTACCTTTGCATTACAACTTGTCTGGTCCAAGAGGTTCTTATAAAGCTGAATCATACAAATTACCGGTCTTTGTCAGAAAATCTACTTTCAGATTACCAAAGAATTTAGATACTCCAGTCATCATGATTGGTCCAGGTACTGGTGTTGCCCCATTCAGAGGTTTCATTAGAGATAGATTGATTTCTAACAAAGAAGCTGATATGATGTTGTTCTATGGTTGTAGAAATGTTCATGACCATTTGTATAAGGAAGAATGTGATAAGGAATACATACCAGAATTGAAAAACTTGAAAGTTTTCACTGGTTATTCTAGAGATCCAACTGTTCCAAAGACTTATGTTCAAAAACTAATGTTAGATGAAAAAGATTTAATCATGGAAGCTTTGAAAAAAGGTGCTTTTGTTTATGTTTGTGGTGATGCAGGTAGTATGGCTAAACAAGTCAATGATACTTTAGTTACTATTATCAGTGAAAAGCAAGATATTAAAATTCAAGATGCTCAAGAAATGGTTAAATTAATGAAATTAAACGGTAGATATCATGAAGATGTTTGGTAAGTTAGTCTTTTTTTTTTTTTTTTGGGAAAAAATAACTAAATATAAAATAAATATTGATAAAGAAGTATAATAAAACAAAAAAATTTTTTTTTTAATGTGTAAATATTATATATACATTTTATATAACTTTTATAAAACCATTGATAAAACTTTCAAAGATATTTCAGTTTTATTCTTAAGATCATAAAAAACATCAAAATTATTTACTGATTGTGGAGTTTCTCTTACAACATCATTCAAAACAGATTCCAAGTCTTTTAAATTGCTTGGTGTATCATATTCAATCAATAGTTTTATACCAAGGAGGTCACTAACATCATTGTGGATATCCCATTTATAAATTTTGACAAAATCATTATAAAAACCCATTGAATAATTTCTCATTTGGAAAGATTGTCTAAAAGTCCATTCTTTGTTACTGTTTAAAAGTGATTGAAATTCTTGTTTAACAATACTAGAATCTAAGTTAGACTGGAAAGGGGCATTCACTTTTAGATTCTGTCCATTTTGCACCGTAATATTCATGGCATTACTATTTTGTTGATAATCAATAGATAGATATTTATTTAAATTTTTGGATTTATAAAGAAGAATTGAGTAATCTCCTTTTATATCTTCTGTGTTGTTATTTTCTTCAGAAGTATTTGTGCTTAAAGCTATACTATTGATAAAATCTGATGCAGCTGTAATATTTTTACAAGGCTTTATATGTATTATAGATACTGGCATTATTGAAAATAAAAAAAAAGTATTAATGGCAATAGGTATTATAGTGTTTGGATTGATAAATTTTGTTGAGTTTGGTTACAACTTAATATATTTTTATGTATACGTTTTGTTTTTTTTTATTTTTTAGTATTTTTTCAAGTTCATTTTTCCCCACAAACTCACGTGACAGTCTCTAAACAAAATTCTTTAAAAGGCAAACATTTTTATAGCTAACTAAAGGGACAAATAAACTTCTTTTGTTAAAAAAAAAAAAAATTAATTAATTTTTAATCAAGAGATGAGTAAAAAATAAATTAAACAAAATCCAAGTTTATTTGTAAATCAATTAGAAATAAAAAATACATACATATATATATATATATATGATGTTAACAGATACTGATGTGTCTAGCAAAAATGCTACTTTATTACAACAAAACTTAATTAATAAGTTTAAATTGGTAATGACTTTTTATGGATTTATGAAATTTAAACATAAATACTTAAGTTCAATAAAATTTGCTGATTTAAGAGTAAATGCTGAAAAATCATTAGCTGCACAAAAAGGAAAAAATCAATCTAATATCAACACTGAACTTACTCAATTAGATATTGCTATGATATCATACATTTTAAATTTGGATTCTAAAACATCTTCAAAGAAATTCATGGATTTTAAATATATCTCCAAAGAACAATATGAAATTGAGAACCAATCTGTTTTAACAAAAGGAAAAATAACTAATCAATCATCCAATGATGACATATTTGAATTAAAAGCTATAGATGATGATGAAAATGAAAATCTTTACAATGAATTTTTAGTTGTCAGAATTAATGCTCCAATATCAAACTTCAAGACAATACAAACTTTGAAATTACTTATAAACAAAAGCATTGAAACTTTTAAACAAAAATTGTATAATCTTTTAGAGGAAGATGAACAGTTTCTATCTGTTCTCACAAATTTATCATTACCAAAACCTACCGTACATGAAGATCCATTAGCTAATATTGTAAACAAAACAAAAAATGGTGTTAAGAGAAAAAATTTGAGTGATGGTAGGTATTATGAAAATATAGATGAGAAATTTAAAATATCAGATTTTTTAGATAATTATTTAAAACCTGAAATTGATATGACAATACCTGCTAAAGAAGGAAAATTTAAAGATACCTTGAATTTACCTAAATTGCTGAATCAAATGCTTTTCCCAATTGAAAAACTTTATACTCATCAGCATGATTCTATAGCTGAATTAATGAATGATAGAAATGTTATCTTAACTACATCTACATCTTCAGGAAAATCATTAGTTTATCAAGTGACAGCTTTATGGAAAATATTGGAAGATATTGACTCAACAATTTTATACATTGCTCCAACAAAAGCTTTAGCTCAAGATCAAGTTAGATCAATGAATGAATTTTTAAATAAAATAAAAAATTTATCACAAAGTGAATTATATGATTTAATTCCTAAAAAAATAAAAGATAAAGAACAAGCCATATACAAACTTAAAAAACTATCTGTTTCAACATATGATGGTGATACAACACAAGAGCAAAGAAAATTAATTTCAAATTGGACTGACAATCATATTCAAATAATTTTTACAAATCCAGACATGATTCATACTGCAATGCTACCAAACCACCAAAAATGGGGGTCTTTCTTACAAAAATTGAAACTAGTTGTTATTGATGAATTACATATTTATAACTCTTTATTTGGAACTCATGTTTCTTTCTTATTTAGAAGATTGAAAAGACTTTTGAATTTTTATAACAAAAACACAGATTTATCTTATAATGAAAAAAGAAACACTACCGTATGGCTAGGTTGTTCTGCAACATTAAAAAATCCAATGGAAGCATTCCGTCAATTGACAGGAAATGATATGAGTACCACAACTTTAGTTTGTAATGATGGGTCTCCAAATGGTTTGAAACATATTATTTTGGAAAATCCTGATTTGGAGAATTTTAATAAAAGAGATATAATAGGAACCACTGCTCGTATCCTTGTTGAATTGATGAAAAGAGATATTAAAACAATTGCATTTTGTCATGTTAGAAGACTTTGTGAAATTTTAATAAAAGAAGTTAAAAAATTAATCCAAAAAGATTCAGATTTTGAACAATGGGATTATTTGTTAAATGAAGTTGTTTCTTATAGAGGTGGTTATTCTGCAGCAGATAGACGTAAAATTGAGAGAGAATTGTTTCATGGTGGGGTCAAATGCTGTATTTCCACGAACGCATTGGAATTGGGTATTGATATTGGATCTTTAGATTGTGTTGTTATGTGTGGTTTCCCACTGACGCTTGGAAATTTTCAACAACAGTCGGGAAGAAGTGGTAGAAATGTTCAAGAATCTATGACTGTATTAGTCTGTGGTGACTCACCAGTTGATCAATATTATTTTAAAAATAAGGAAGAATTGATTAGTGATGATAGCAATATGTTTCAAGAGTTGGTTGTGGATATGGAAAATATATTAGTACTTGGAGATCATCTGCAATGTGCTGCTTTTGAACTACCTTTAAGTATTGAAAATGATTATATGTATTTTGAAAAAGATATTAATTATTCAATATGGGAAGATACTATAAAAACAAAATTGCAATTCAATGGTGCAGATCATAAAATTGATTTATTTTTAAACAATACATACACTTGCAGTGAAAAATATTTGCCTTGGCCTAGTGGGTATGTTTCATTAAGAGGTGTTCAAGAAGAAATGTTTGCAGTTGTTGATGTAACAAATAATAGAAACATTGTTATCGAAGAGATTGAATCATCAAGAACTTCATTTACACTATATGATGGTGCTATATTTATTCATCAAGGTATATCATTTTTAGTTAAAGAATTTAATAGCAAAGAACATTATGCAAAAGTTGTTAGAACAGATGTTGAATATACCACTGCTCAAAGAGATTATACAGATGTTGATCCATTGGAAATAGAAGTTGTTAAACCAATAAATAACACTGACTTACCAATTTTTTTTGGTAATCTAGAGACTACGATAAAAGTTTTTGGATTTTTGAAAATTGATAGATGGGGGAAAGTTATTGATGCTATAGAGACTTATAACCCACCATTCACTTATAAAAGTAAAGGTTTTTGGATAGATTTGCCTGAGAGATGTTTATCTTATTTGGAATCAAGAAATTTGAATAAAGCTGCAAGCATTCATGCTACACAACATTGTTTAATAAGTTGTCTCCCAAAATATATTATTACTGGTTTTAATGAAATAAAAACTGAATGTAAAGCTCCTGAAAAAGAATTTTCAAAAAGAACAACAGAGAGAGTCAGACCAGCAAGAATATTGATATACGATTCAAAAGGTGGCCCAACTGGGTCAGGATTATCTAGTAAAGCTTTTGAAAATATTAATGACATTTTAAAAACTTGTTTAAATAAAGTTGAAACTTGTGAATGTGCAAATGGATGTCCATCATGTGGTTTAAGTTTACCAAATTGTTCAGAACTGAATATGGTGTTGTCAAAAAATGGATGCAGAATCATTTTAGAGGTTTTATTAGGTGCAAGTGAAGAGAAGATGAAAAAAGTATTGACAGAAATTCCAATGGAATCACCGGAAGAAAACGGATCTTTAATAGAGACTATAAGAGTAATTAATGGAACTGTAAAATACTCACCTCATTTGAGAGTATTAGAAGAATAAAGTAGATAAATAAATTTATACATATGTATCTAAACAAAATGCATCAATTGATTAAATGTTTTTTTTTTTTGTTATTAATTTTATATTTTTGTTGAACGGCTGAATGTCTTCAAAAAAAAAAAACATAAACACATTTAGTTTAACCAATGAAATTATATTCAATCGGATATATAAAATGGTACGTGAGAATTGAAAAAAAAAATTTTTTTTTTGAAAATTTTTTGCTTGATCGGATTTTCTTTAGTGGGAAAATTTTTTTTTTTCAATTTCCTTGTTTTTTGTCTTTTAACCAGTAAAAAATCTAATAAAAATTTAGAGACCTTACGAACCCAGACCAGAAAGTTTATATATATATACATATATATCGCCATGTTCTCTGTTACTGCTAAAAGATTCCAATCTGCTGTCAAAGCTCCAATTCAATTATTCAACTTAGAAGGTATTTACGCCACCTCTTTATACAAATCTGCTGTCTCTTTAAAGCAATATGAACAATCTTACAAGAGTTTAGAATCTATCAAGGATATTTTATCTAAAGACAACGGTAAGTTGCTTCAATTAATTTCTAACCCAACTTTAAACACTGAAGAAAGAGTTAGCTTCGTTAATATTTTAGATAAATCTGCCACTGCTCCAGTTAAGAACTTCTTGAGTATTTTAGCTGAAAACAACAGATTGAGTTTATTACCATCTATTATTGCTGATTTTGAAAAATTAAACTTGGCTCATAACAACATTGTTAACTGTAAAGTTTACTCTGTTGAACCATTGCCATCTAAGATTTTAAAGAGAATCGAAAAGGCAATTCAAACCTCAAAGAAAGATATCGTCAAGCCAAATGGCAAATTAGTTTTAGAAAATGAAATTAGACCAGAAGTTTTAGGTGGTTTGATTTTAGAAGTTAATGATGGTGAAAAAATTGTTGACTTATCTATTGCCAGCAGAGTTACAAAATTGAACAATGTTTTAAATGAAAGTATTTAATGAAATGATATAATAATAATTTTTATATTAAAAAAAAATAAATAAATGAAAGAAAAAAAATAAAAATGAAAAAAATAAAAAAATAAATATACATTGTTGTTAATGAAAGATGAAATTTTAAATAAAACGAGAAATCAAGTAAAAATATTCTATTTGTTATGTATATATAGATAAATGTATATATATATATATGTAAATCCACTTTGACCTCTATCCATATAATGGTTAAACAATAAACAAAAACAAACTACTGATTAAGTCTGATATAATTCTTGGTATTATAATAAATGGAAAGATTTACCATATTATTCTTTTTATGTGTATATATTTTACATTTTTTTTTTTTTTTTTATTATAATAAATAGTTTACAATTAGATATTATAGTATATCCTTGTGATTTGTTTTTTAAAATTTCATATATGTTTTAGAATGTGCTAAATTGGTTTATTTATATATAATGTATTATATTTTATAAGCAATTAAAGGGTTAAAATATTTTTATTTACTTATTTACTTTACAGTATTGTATTATATTTATTCCGATTTGCCAGAATCAGTCTTGTCCATTTTCTTAGCTTTTCTTTCAGTTAAAAAGGATTTGTACTTTTCAATACTGACTTTCATAACACCCTTTCTGTATTCTTCATAACCTGGATATTCAGTTCCACACCAAGTATCCCAAGTGATGAAGAAAGGTTGAGCAAAGTTTGTTTTGATACCCCAATTTTGATGGTGAATATCATGGAAAACAGAGTTGTTTGGGAATATAACTTGGAATAGATCAAATGGCAAACAGTAACCACAATGGTCATCAACAGTTTTCATGGTAGCAAAAGTATACAAAATGACTTGTTCCTTTGGAGACAATTGAGTAACTAACATAGCAATACCTGTTCCAAGTGTATCCAACAAGAATCCTTCAACTGGTTGATTAAATAATGCACCGTATGCATATGGAATATAAAGAGAGTGATGTCTTGAATGGAATAATCTGTAGAGAGTCTTATTTTGATGCATTAATCTATGCAACCAATATTGCCAAGAATCAATGATAACAAAACCAATGAAAATCTTGAAGAAAGAAATACCATAACAATACCAAAATAAGTAAAACCAATTAGGTAAAAAGGAATTAACATATTTGAATAATATTGATTCGTATTTCCAAGACCAAATTTCAGAATAGATAGTCAAGTATGTTTTTGGTGAAAAATCATCATAGATGTAGAAAACATAACCAACAACGGATTGGATGATATGTTGGAAGATGACTTCTACCAAAACTTGGAGTCTAGAAGCTCTATTTCTTTTAACAACTTCTTCAGATGGATGAATTCTGTAATACTCGGCTAATTTAAATGTATCAATTATATGGAAAAACAAAGAAAAAGCCCAGTAAGCTACAACAGGAGATATTAGTGCTAAAATACCATCTGGTAGATTTGGGTATATTGATCTGTTATCAATCAAGTCCTTGCCTGATAAATTGACTTGTGCAGCTGGTGGAACATGACTGGAAAGAACTTCTAAGCCTTTAGGATATTGGTTCAAAAACCACACTGGAAATTGTGAAGAAACAGTAGAGTTCATTTATTATTTTCAAAGATATTTATATTTATATATAAAAGTTCTTAAATGGAAAACAAGTTTGGTTATTTCCTTTTTAATTTTTATTTTTTTTTCTTTACCTTAAAGTTATATATATATATATATAGAAAAACAAAAAAAAAAGCAACAATAACTTATCCTTGTTTAAGATCTTCTTGATATGTCCATTCTTTTAATTTATATGATGGAATTAATATATAAATAAATAAAAAAAAAAAAAATTGTCCTTTTTTGCTGTTTAATAAACGATGATGATTTTTTTTTTTTGACAATATCTGAGTTTTCGGGGTGAGTTTTTTATTTATTTATTATTATTATTATTATTTTTTTTTTTAGGTAGACAATTTTCTGTATGTATTTATAATTTTTTCACCTTTTAGTAAAAAAAACACACAAAAAAAAAAACAACAATTTTTAAATAATTTGAAAAAAATAAATAAAAATAAATTAACTCCGATAGTAAACAAACAATTATCACATGACTTAATTTAAAATGCAAAAAATTCTATTTTTTTTTTTTTTTCTTAGATCTAATTTTGTAATTATTCTTTTATTTATAATAAAACTATATACAGTAATAAAAAAATAATAATAATACTTTTATTCTATTTAATAAAAATAACAAGTATAATTATTTTTTAAAAATAAATTCAGGTTCTTTTTCTTGTTCCCAAGTGGCTACTGCATCATCATTAATTTCAGATACAACTACTTCGATTTTTTCATGTGGTTCTTTTAATGCAACATGTTCTATAACACCACTAGGTATTTTTGGATTCCAGAACTTCTCCAAATCTCCCTTAGCATAAATATTATCCCAATATATAGTAGTTTGGTTATCCAATTCACCAGAGTTAAAGAATTGTGATTTATGAATGGATTCTATTAAATCAGATACACCTTCTTGTTGGTAAAATGGATTGAACTCACCATCTTGAAAGATACCTTTTCTAGCATCAGAGTTATTTTTTCTTATTTCATTATTTTCTTTTTTTAATATAATGGATCTGAGTTCCTTCAATTTCAAAATGTTTTTAGAAACTTCTGTGGAAGTGGCATAGTTCTTGAATTTGGCTACATAGAATAAATCCCAGTAATCTGGTCTAGAATATATCGGAAGTTCTTGTGTGTGATATAGATCATAAGAGACTTGTCTGATTAATTTAGGCTCTAATAATGGTATAGTGTTGTATGTTAAAGAACCATCTCTTTTATTTTTGAAACAGTATATTAATGGTCCATATTGATTTTTTATTTGTTCTTTAGGAGTCAATAAGATTGGCTTTTGTTGATTGACAAATTTGGTTGGAGGAACAAAGAAGTTTTTAAGTTTGAACTCTTTAGTTACAGATCTTAATTTACCTAAACCCATTTTGTTTTATATTAATTATTTTAATGTATTGGTATATTCTAGGTTTTCAGTTTTAAAGTAGTTTGATGATGATGATAATTTAAAAAAAATTTAAACTTATTTGTGAAAATTTTTTTTTTTTTAATGAATAGAAAATTTTTTTCTTTTTTGAAAATTTTGGCACGTTACTAAAATATGATCACATGATACTTTTTTTTTTGCCGGTAAAACAATAATAATCCGGTCTTTGCCGAAGAAAATATCTAAAAAAATTAAAATTATGATAAGCAAAAATACAAATTACGATAAAATAAAATTTTAAACATTTATAAGAGTCTGAGACTTTTTTTATTTATTTTCAAATAAATAAAAAAAATTAAAACTCAAAATTCTCATACAATTTTCTTAATAATTAAAAAAAAAAAAAAACTACACAAACCAATCATTGTAAACAAAAAAAATACAAATAATTTATGCCATTACAATTATCACATTCTTGTTTGTTACCATTAGCATCATTAAACAAATATACGACATCACAAGTATTTGATAAAAAAAGTAATACATTTCCTAAAGGAAATATTCAAGCAACTCAAAATTTAGATATTGATAATTTTTTAAATATTCCATTATATGATTTTCAATGTATAAGAATCTGTAATAGTTGTAAAGCTATAAAAGACACACAAATTATAAATAAAAAATGGTACTGTAGTTATTGTAATGATGTTAATTATGATACTAGTAATGAAAAAGATAGTATTACAGATTATGATTTTTATAGTAATATAAGTTTTGGTGAAAATAGCAGCTATTCTACATTGGCATCAATGCATTTATTTATATTAGATTATTGTATAAATGATGAAATTGATTTAAATTTTGTTCACATTTTTAATGAGAACTTACAAAGTGTTTTAAAAGAAGATGATTTAATTAATTTTGTATTTGTATTTCCAGATGGTAAATTTTATACAATAGATGAAGACCAAAAAATAATCTATTTTGATTGTAAAAGTACTATTAATTTTTTACATTGCGCACAATATGCTAAGAATTTTAACTGGCCACTTTTAAAAACAATAGAAAGTAATTGTATATTTAAAAATAGTAATAAAACAAGAGTTAAAAGACAACTTCCATTGGATGTTATTTATAATAATGTGTCAAAATTGAGCAATGTTTTTATTAAATGTTTGTATCACCAATTGGGACCTGTCACTTCTAAAAACGGAAAGATTGTAAATAAAGATAAAAAACATTTATTAAGAAAATTCGATGATAACAAGTTTAACAGAGAATCATACAAGTTAACAAAAACAGCATACAAATATTATAGAAAACAACAAACCAATTGGTCAGAGTTAAACAAGAAAAATTTGTTTATTAATTTTTCCTTATTTGGCTGTTCTTTAGATGATATTGGAGTTATGGAATTATCTCCATTTTTTAGACTATACAATTTTGTAGATAGTTATGATTCCTCTATAAATGTTAATAAATTAACATATGCTCTACAAAAATGGCATTATGAAGATGGTTTCAAAATAATTGAATTTGAGTCATTTAGTAGTAGTGAATTATTTAATATCTCTGGTATTTGGGGTGAACCAAAAAATTATCAAAAAATGATAAAAAGTCAAAGAAATTATAATAAAAAACCTATTGATGATTTATATGTGAAAAATATAGTCAAAACAGATCATTGCAAAATATTATCAACTAACTCTTTGTATAATATTATAAATATGTCATACAATCTTAAGTTGGTCAGAGATACAGCTACTTTAGAAGATGGTGTTATAACAGAAGAAATGTTACAACTTAAAAGTGGGATTAAACCAAGAAGATTAGAATTATATCCGGAATCTATACGATTGCAAACGATTGTAAAATTTATTCATAATGGTGTTTTTTACTTACATAGATCTAATAGAATTTTGCCAGTAACAACAAATCTAGACAATTTGACTATTGATCACAAGATGTTGTTAGCAGGAATTATAAAGAAATTTGTTTTAACAACAACTCCATTAATAATAAATGATATCCACAATATTAGTATTTACATGGAACAATACCAAGCAACATTAACTACTCAGTTAATAAGAGATTATTTAAAAATAGATTTTTTAAGATGTTTGGATACAGACTTGGAGACTTTTCTACATGCTATCTTCAACATGAAATATGTTTTACCAATCACAAATTTAGTTCAATTGACACCTGATGAGTTTATAATTAATTGTTTTAAATTATTAGGATTTTCTGATAACGATATAATGCTGGAAATTTTACCTAAAAGAGAAATCTCGGGATCTAATCAATTGCTTGAACTGTCAGATTGTTTATACTTAATATCTACTACAAATGATGGACAAGATGAATTTTCTTTTAATAGTAAAAAACCTGTTTTATTAATCAATAATGATAGTGTTGGAAGATATCTATCTAATAAGTTAAATTTTCAAGTAGTTGATAATGATCATCAATTACTTGTAGATCTAGAGAAATTTAAAGGTGATATGATTAATAGATCTAGTTTAAAAAATTGATGTATTTATATATTTTTTATTAAATTATTTATTTATATGTTCTCCGATTTTATTTTTATTATCAGAAAAAGTAAATAGAGATCAAACAGTAGCATTTCCTTAAGAGGAAAGAGAAGAATATAGAACCGAAAACTTTGAAAAAAAAAAAAAAAAACACATGCTAAATAAAAGTTTAAGTGTACTTTGTTGATATATATATATTTTTTTTTTAAAAAGAGAAAAACAATTTTCACAATATAACAAAACCAAAATCTTTAATTAATTAAATAAATATATATAATTTCCCCAAAGATGTATGATAATAGTAACAATAAAATTGGTAAAAAGACAGTTGTTAAATGCAAGTCTTCTTTATATGAGAAAGAACTTCTTAAATTTTTAGCTACTAAAAATTCAATCCCGAGTTCTAAAGACAAAGAGGTGAAAATTAATTTTGATAATACACTAACAAAAGAAGAGATATTAAAATTTAATGATGCTGATTTTAAATCAAAAATTTTAAATGAATCACCAGTCCTTCATAATTTCATCATTACACTGCTTGAAAAGGGTAATTCACATTATATCAACAAATCATTAATCATTTATAACAATGATACTAATATTCAAGAACCAGAATTTGTGGAGAAACTAATCTTGTCATCAAATTTTCCAAATACAGAAGTATTTGTAAATAATATAGAAAACAATAACAACCTTTTGTCAAAGGATAAATCCATTGAATTATTCAAAGATAGATTCAAAATTTATGCAAGAAATGATTCAAATAACGGGGTTGAGGATTATTTATCCCCGATATTCAATGCTAACACAAACAATAACAATCACAATGTTGAAATTTCTTTTCTTAAAATCAACAATCTCAATGTTATCCCTGTTATTCAGTTTCCAAAAATATTTGAATATATCAAACTTCATGAAAATAGAGAACTTATTCAGTTTTTATTCAAATATTTACTGATATATGATAACCTGAAATACAATGAAAATAGTTCATTTTTTATTGATGACCATCATTTTATGACTCTTTGCTTGTTGATAAATGAAAAAACAAATTCTAATGGAAAGATTGAATACCCACTGTTGAAACAATTTTATGAAATTATTAATAATCTAGATAGTAATATTCCAAATTCTAAATTTATTAATATCTTTGATCCTGTGAATAAATTTCCACAAATACTAAAACTGAAAGAGTATGAATTAAGCAGTTTATTTAGGAAAATGGATTCAAGTTTTAAAAAAGAATACAACAGTATTGAATCAAGAATAAAGAATATTGAAAATGCTGAAGTAAAAACATTTGTTGAGCATTTTATGAAAATATCATTATTGATTAAGTTTATTGTATCTCAAATTATAAATGTGACCATCCAATTAGGGTGTAATAACTATACATCATCTAGTAGCAATAAAGAAGGTATTGAAATTCCATCATTAGATGAATTTGATACTATTAAAATGATTTTAGCTAAAATTTTATGTTTGAAAGATAACTACGCATTTTCTAATGGTAAAGATTTAACTATCTCATATAATATGAATTCTTCTAAGAAAACAACTTTAAATCAATTGAAAAAATTTGATGGACCAAAGAGCAGTAGCACAGATAAAATTGGAAATAATGTTGGGAAAAACGGAAATGTCTTAACAAATGGTAAAAAAAATTCTAAGCACAATAACATTGAAGAGAGCGATGAGTATCTTGACTATTCATTCTTGATTAATTGGATTGTTCCATTGCTAAATAGATTTTTTAGACTTCCAATAACTTTACCAAAATTTTACACTGTTGAAAAATTATCTTTTAACAATTTTAATGGTATTTTTAAAAATGAGATGTACTTTATTTTATTGAGTTTAGCGAATTTCAAGAAATTATCATCTGAAATCCCTGATATTATATCTACTTTAAATATAAATGATTGTTATATTATTGGTGATGATATTGAAATAGATGCACTGGAAAATGTTAATGCAGTTTCTTTTGTGGATGAAGATAAAGAAAAAATTAAAAACTTAAAAAAAATATCTGTTGAAGATATGAAGAAGTGGAAACACTATTTGGTCAATGAATATGAAACCACTAAATTAAAAAATGAATCTATAAGTGAAGAATTAAACGAAAAGATTGATAAACTGGACACTGTTAGATTCAATAAAATTCCTAATTTGATAAATGGTAAATTTGATGAACTCCTGAATTCTTCTACTGATTTGATTGATACTGCAAAGTTTGTAGCTGCAGAAGTTACAAGTACAGATAACAAAGAATTAAACACCGAATCTAAATACTACAAATATTTCCAAGATGAAAGTAGCATATCTGATGATTTGAATGTTAATAATTTGAAATTAGTACTACAAAAGGCTAAAGATCAAGTATCAATGTTAGAAACAAGATTCAAAGATGTACTTGAAGATTGTGAGAAGGAATTTAAACCTGAGGGTCAAAACGAAAAAGAGATTGAGGAACTGAATGAAAAGAATAGTAAACTTGATTCTTATTTGATTACTTTACAAGAAGAATATAAATCTGTATCAGATCTTGCATATAATAAAGTTACTCAAACAAATCAATTAAAAAAATTACTACTGCATAAAGAAAAGTACATGAAAATTTTAGAATCTGAAGCTAAAACCATTGAACAAAGTGAAAATTCTAGTTCTTTGAAAAAAGTGAGTGTTCAAAATGAAAACTACCAAAGTTTATTGCAAATATTGAAATTCAAACATGAGAAGTTATTAAAACAAGAAAAGTAAAAAAAATAAAAAAATAAAACAAATACTTATATAGATTAATAATAACAATATAAAAAATAAATAGATAAATATACATGATACATATTTAGGATTTATTTAATGATTAAATCTTTCTTTTTTTAACATTATGGCATGTGACTAAAGCTGAATTTTCTTTAAAAAAAAATAAATACATTGAAAAAAAAAAAACAAAAAAAAAAAGTAAATAGCATCTGTGAAGAGAATAATATAATCTAAATAAACCAAACAATCATACCAGACTTTTAGTATTTACTATTACATTGGTTTAGTCTTGTAAATAAAATAAAAACAATAAGCAAATTAATATTAAACTTTTAAGGGTCATATTTTTTTATTTCAAACTAATATTTTCTTGTTGATTTTATATAGTACAATGAATGTTTTAGGTTTAACAACTTCTAGATTTAAATTCAATAACTTTAAAAATATCATATACTCTAATAGAAAAATATTTGTCTTGCGACAGTATGCAGCATTACCAGAACCATTTAGCTATTTTAAAAATATTGAAGAAGCAAATGCATATATTCAAAAACAGCCGGAAAATTTAATTAAAACCTTTGCTGAACATGTCAAAGATTATCAATTTTTAAACACTACTAAAGATGTACTACAGAACCACAATGAAATTTTAAAAAATGAATACAAAAAAGTTTATAATTTAGAAGAAGCACAAATCATCTCTAAAAATAATCAAAAATCAATAAATCCAAACAATCAAGACTATAAAAAAAGACAACTAATGATAAAAAAGGCACTTTCAACAAGTTATTTTTTATTTTTGAAAAATAATAAACATTTGGAAAGAAGTGGTAATAAAAGACTAATATCAGATAGATATTTTGCATACAATTGTTTAGGACTGGAAAAGAGGATAGAACTTGAAGAAAAATATTTGGAAACAAGGAGTCGATTAATGAAGATTTTCCAAATATCTGGGTTTCCAAATAAAAAAATGTATAAAAGAAGTATTATAAGTACTAAATATGCCAAAAGAGAATATTTTGCTCTTAAACATCTACCGAAAATATTTATGCAAAATAAAGATATGTACTACAATGTAAAATGTAAGGAAGATTTAAATCTCTTTGCAAAAAAAATAGAAAATGATTTGCAAGAAGAGTATGATAAAATAACATTGACAGAAGTTCTAATTAATTATAAAGAAGCATACAAATTATTGTATGATTATGCCAAAAGGGATAAGTCTCTTTTTTTGGAATCAACTTATAAAAAAATTATAAACATTTATGAAGATATTGTACCAGAAGTGGAACAATTATCTAGAATGTATGCTAAAGCATTACACCGTAATTGGAATGAAATAGATTATCAAAAAACTCAAAGTGAAGTTTGCCATTCATTGAAAAGCAGAATAACATATCCTTTATTTTCAGGACATAATCTTGTTGAAGCCAGTAAAGCACAAAGAACATCCATTTTTTTGATTAAATTTGCAGCAAGAAACTATAATATTAAAAAGTATCATGAAGATCCTCAAAATTTAAAGACATTTAAGCCAAGATCAATTTTGAATGCTAATTCTTTAAAAAAGATAGACAAAACAACAAAATATATGTCAAAGAAAGCTGAAAAAGAATTTTTTTGAAAACTTTAGAAATTGATTCGGAAAATATTCCTAGTATAATGGAATGTTTAAATGGTGACACACATACAATATTAAGATTTTTGAGATATCCACAAATAAGAGATACTGAAGAAGCTGAAAACGATGATATTAGAGCTGGTGCCCATACTGATTATGGTCTATTGACTATTTTATTTCAGCAAGAAGGTCAACAAGGTTTACAATTAAATGTGAATCAAAATGATGACGATTGGGCTCCTGTTGAATTTCAGCCTTCAGATGATATTACCAAAGAAGGTGCACCATTAGTTGTTAATTTTGGTGATTTGTTTCAGTTTTGGACAAATGATATTATCAAATCCACTCGTCACAGAGTTGCAGTTCCAGAATCAAGATTAAAAGATAGATATTCTATTGTTTTTTTTGTTCATCCAGAAGATGATACTTCTTTAGAAGGCTGGAACAGTAAGTATATTCCAAAGGATAAAAACAATAAGCCTAAAGTAACAGCATATGAACATTTATTAATGAGATTGGAAGATACTTATAAATGAATTTAAGATTAGTGTTCTTTGTTTTTATATGAATTTATTTTTACAAAAAGAAGATAAATAAATATGAAACAATTTTATATTATACTTATATATCAAAGGTGGTAACTATTTAATTTTAAAATAGATTGTCGTAAATGATTGAATAGTATTTTAGCAACTTGGAACAAGTAAAGATTTGTCTTTGTAATTATTTCTTCATATTTTTGAAAAATTTCTGGATGATTTTCAATTGGAATTTCTCCAGAGGAAGAATTGACTGGACCAAAATTATAAGCTTCTTTAAAATCCTTTGTCTTTCTTGGATCCAATTGTTCTTGTGTTAAAGAAGTGTAACCAACATTATTTTTTATAGGATATTTGGATTTGATAGATTCATCAAGGTCAAAGAATTGTGCTGATAAGTTGAATAAATTATCTATATGTGTCTGAGAAATACCATGTCCTTTTACAAAAAGAAACCCTTGTTCTGTAGAAGCTTTAAAAAGTTGATCATGAATTTCTTCAGTGGGTTTAGAAATATCAATAATTTGTAACATAAAATAAATAAATACAATGAAGTATGGTATTTAATTTTTGTTCTTTTCAAAAAAAAAACAAAAAAGAAAGAAAAAAACTCCCATTATAAAAATTTTATTTCATCTCATTTTTTTCAAATATATATATATATATTGATAAGATTAAATATAAATATGATTATCGATTTTTCATTAGCATTAAAATTTAATCAGCGCTCCCTTGTTTTAACAAAAAAAAAATAAAAAAATACAATAATTACAATTTTTTATCGCTTAAATCAAAAAAAAAAGAAAAAAAACACACATGTTTAATTAATTACGCACATGTCCCAAATAGGAAATTGACTATTTAATAAAACTTTTTTTTTTTTTTTTTTTTTTAAATATAAGTTTCTTTTAATCTCATTAGTAAATGTTCATTAGCAGTCACATTTTTTTTATTTTCAGCATCTTTTTTGATATATTTACTGTTCCAAGCTTCTAAAGAAGTATCAAATACAGGATGAACAAAAAATACCATACTGTATCTATCAGCATGTCTTGACTCTGGAACAACTACTCTATGGACAGTAGATCTAATGGTTCCATTAGTCCAGAATTGAAGTAAATCACCAAAATTAATAACCAATGGAGCACCTTCCTTTTCTGGGTCATCAGAATGCAAGTATTTGATGCTTACCCAATCTTTGTCATTTTCCTCATTCAAGTTTAATTGCAAACCTTCTTGACCTTCTTGTTGGAAAAGAATTGCCATTAAACCATAATCAGTATGGGCACCAGCTCTAATATCATCATTAACATCTTCTTTGACAGCTCTAATTTGAGGGTATTTTAAGAAGCGCAAAACTGTATTAGTATCACCATCAAAACAATTATCCAATTCATTAATTTCAGCTTCATCAACTTCTAAAGCAGTCAACAAATGCTTAAATAGGCTTTGAGCGACTTTATACATTAATTGGTTTGTCTTTTGAACTAATAATTGATTTTTTTGGAAAATTTCAGGATGATCTTCAACAGGGAAACTTCCACTTTCAAAATCAATTTTTCCGAAATTATAAGCTTCCTTATAATCTTTACTTTTTTTCTTATCTAACTGTTCTTGAGTTAGAGAAGTATAACCAATATTATTAGTTATAGCGTGTTTATTTTTCAAAGTTCCATCTAAACTGAAAAAATCTTTTGAAAGTTTAAACATTTCGTCAATATGAGATTGAGGAATCCCATGCCCTTTAACAAACAAGAAACCTTGGTTAATTGAGGCAGTTAATAGCTGATTTTTAATATCAGCTGAGTTTTTTGAAATATCTATAATTTCTAACATTTTTATTGTTGTTGTTTTTTTTTTTTTTGGTTTTATCAGATATATTATTATTATTTTTTTTGCTTTATGTTTAATGATTAAAAAGAAAATTAAAATTTTAATTTATAAATATATTTTGTTTTGAGACCGAATGATACGTGGAGGGGGAAAAAAATTTCCATTAAGGGAAGGAGATTTTATGCTTTTTTTTTTTTAAAAAAAAATAATTATAAGAAAAAAAAAACAACATAGTTTTTACTTCTTTTCCTCTTTTTTTTTTTAAATTATTATTTTTAGATATTACATTAATATTAATTTACAAATCGGCTGTTTAAAACATATTTTTAAATATGTTTTCTTTTCAAAAGAAAGAAGTATATAGTTTTATTTATTATTTTATGGTTCATTTTTTTTTTTTTTTTGAAGAAATATATGGTGAAAACAGCTACCATCGGATTTAAAAATATTTTTTGGGTTTTATCAATTCAAAATTTTAGTCTACAAAAAACATTGGAAAATGGTATATTTTAACAATAAATTATTTTCAATTATTAAAAATACATGTGAACTTTTGTTTTTTTATATTTTATATATATATTTATATGGCACTAAAAGAAACATACATAAAAAGAAAGAATATCAAGAGTAATACTATTTTCTTTTGCTCTTTATTTTAGGCAATTGAATTTCTGTGTGTTTTTTTTAATTTTTAAACATTAGTATTTTTTTGTCGACAAAATCTTGGCAAATTCCCACAATTTTAATTGACAATTGATAAAACCATTATTTAATTTAATTTAAAAACTAATTAAAAAATACATAAATTTTTTTTAATATTATACAAGAATTCAATTGTATTTATCTATATATTTATTTTTTAGACACAAAAAAAAGATTAAAAAGAGATGATTCTGTAGTTTATTTATTATAATATTATTAAAGGGATTTTAATTGTGTTTCATTTTTGAATAATATACTCGTTTGCGTTATTTTCTTCTATTGGAAGGAAGAATATATATCCATACATTTAGAAAGTGATTCTTTTACTGTTATAGAGAGTAAGACAGTCAATTTAATGCATTGTTAATAATATATATATATATATAATTAAAATATTGAGAACAAATTATTAATTCTCAATTTTAATATTTTATTAAATATTTAATTATGTTTTTACTCAACCAAACAAGTTGCAATTGATTGATTAAAATAGTTTGAGAGTGTCAATGACATTATACAAATATTATTAAACGATATATTCAAAAAAGAATATATTAACAATTAATAATTATTATTTTTAAAAAAGGAAAAAAAATCTTTTTTTTTTTTAATAAAAATGTTTTCTAAACTAAAAATATATATTCAAAAAGAAAATAAATAAATAAATGATAAATAAATATATAAATAATAAAAAAGAAGAACTCTTTCCTTAAATTAACATCATTTGAAATTACTAAAATGGAAAAGAGTCTTTATGAAAAAAATGAATGACTTTTTAAAACTTTTGTTGATTAAATTAAATTGATAAAATAATTTAAAAAATTTTTTTTTTTTTTTTTTTTGAAAAGTATTTAAAGACAAGTTAGAAACCTTTCCGGTTTTTTTTTTTTTTTTGGTTTTTTTTTCTTCTTCTCCTGATATTTTTAGCTTTGTTAGTAAAATTCATTTCTGTCTTTTAATTTTACATTTTAGCCTCATGTTTACACCTTTATATATTTTTAAAAAAAAAAAAAAAAAAAGATTTGCTTTTTATCTTCTTTTTTATACCCGGACATTAATAAATAAAAGGCAAAAAGGTTCTCTTAAACAAAAATAAGTCAATCATCCAAAACAAAAAGAATATTTTCTATTTTATCAAAAGGTTTCTTTTTTTTTTTTTTTATCCGATTAAGAAAATATTAAAATTATTTTTCACCTTCTGTTTTAAATAATAAAATAGATTATTATTATATTTTAAACATTAACCAAACAACAAAGATTAATATATTTTTATTATATTTAATTAATAATTATAAAAAAAAAAAATGTCAACTAATATTAACAACGCTGTTGCTGAATATCCTCATGTTGATAAGAATGATGTAGATAAGTTTTCTGATAATGAATTAGATGATAAATTCGATTCTTCTTCTTTTACATCTTCAAATCTAACTTCTAAAAATTTCATTGATAATCATGGTATCACTCCTATCACAAAAGCTTCTTCTATCCAAAAGAACAATTACCCATTCTTCACTTCTTTTGTATTATGGTTTTCCTCAAACTCATCTGTTCCTATTGTATCAATGGGTACATTAGGTCCAATTTTGTTTGGTTTAAATTTTAAAGTTTGTTGTATATTAATTATTTTAACAAATTTTTTCTGTGCTATTCCAGTTGCTTATTTTGCTACTTTTGGTAAACAATTTGGGCTAAGACAATTGATTCTTTCTAGATTCATTAATGGTTATTATTGTGCTAGAATGTTTTTGGTTTTCCAACTTATTGCTTGTATTGGTTGGGTTGCAGGTGTAAATGTTCCTGCTGCTGCCAATTGTTTAGCAATGGTAAACGCTGGTGATCATTCTATTCCAAAATGGGCTTCTTGTATTATTATTTTAGCTGTCTCATTTGTTGTCAGTTTTTTCGGTGTAAATTTTTTACAAAGATTTGAATTAGTCAGTAGTGTTTTGAATTATGTTTGTGTTTTTGCATTGATTGCAAGAATCAAATTGAGCGGTGAGTTTAGTGTCGGAGAGAATACTGGAGATAGTAAAACTATTGCTGGTAATTGTCTAAGTTATCTTGCTATTCTGATCTCTTTCAACATTGCCTGGGCTTCATATGGAAGTGATTACACAATTTATATGAATAAAAAGACTAATAGTTGGAGAATTGCTTTCGGTGTATTCCTTGGTTTGTTTATAAGTTTGTCATTTGTCACCATTGTTGGTGCTGCATGTGCTTCTTGTATCCATGGAAAGATTGCTGATAGTTATAGTATTCATGGCTTTGGTGGATTACTATATGCTATTTTAATTCCTTCTGCTACTGAAACTAACTTCAATAGTCATCTAAATATTTTCATGAATATTTTACTAACTTGGTTGTCTTTATCCGTTATTTCAATCAATATTCCTAATTTCTATTCTTTCTCTATTTGCTGTCAAGCAATTCACAAATTCTTTGAAAGATTTGAAAGACAATGGTATACTTTGATAGCTTTTATAATTTCTGTTGGTATTTCTATTGCTGCTGTTGAAACTTCATTTAAAACTTTCATGTCAGATATGATGGATGGTATTGGTTATTTTGCTATTTTGTTTACATTCATTACTCTTTCTGAAATTATTGTCTTTAGAAGATTTGATTTAAGCTTTATTAATCCTGAAGATTATGATACTAAAAGCAAGTTACCAGTTGGTTTAGCTGGTATTGCTGCTTTTGTTTTAAACATTCCATTAGTTGCAATGGGTATGAATCAATCTTATTGGATTGGTTATATTGCTAGAAAATGTGGTGGTGCAGGTGGTGGTGATGTGGCAATGGAAATCACTGGTGCTTGCTCATTCTTGATTTATATTCCATTTAGATATTTTGAAAACAAATGGAGACCATATCCTGTTAAAACAGATGATTAATTGAAATAATATAAAGGAACGAACTTTCATATAAAAATATAAAAAACATAATGTAAAAAACATACTAATAATAATAAAAAAGAGAGAAAAAAAAAAGATAAATTGTAATATTTACATTATATATATTTTGAAAATGTGATTATTATTATTTTTTTTTTTTAAACAAAAGCTTGTTTCTATTTTTGTCAACAAAAAATTCATAGACATATAGATGACTAAAGAGTCATCTCCAGCGATATCGCTAGTTTTTTATTTTTTTTTTTCCAGCTCTATGCAATTTTCTATATCCGATTCGCATAAGTCATGATTTTTGAATGAAAATCTTAGAATATATATATATTTGAGTGAAATTTTTCATTTGCCAAAAGAAAAAGAAAAAAAAATAAATGATGACATTTTGGAAAAAATTCAAATTTTTTATATTATTTATTTAAATCTAATCCAATTCTCAATACCAAACAATAAGCATTAAGCTATATAAACATATATAAAAATGGTTGCAATGGAAGTTCATACCATCTGTGATGATGTTGAAAATTGTCAATTTATTGTCAAACCTGAAGATGTTAATTTATCAAGTACTTTACCTAAAATAAAAGTTATTGGATGTGGTGGTACTATTGCTTCCGTAGGTGCTAATTCTTCAACAACTGCAGGTTACAAAATTGGATTAACTATTCAAGAATTGTTAGCACAATTACCTGACTTATCTGAAGTCTGCCAAATTGATTATGAACAAGTTTGTAACTTAGACTCTAAAGAAATGAATGAAGAATATTTAATGAAAGTTTATGCTTGCATATCTAGAAATCTACAAAAATATGATGGTTTTGTTATAACCCATGGTACTGACACTATTACTGAATCATCTTTTTTCCTAGAATTAACGTTAGATTTTTCATGTCCGATTGTTTTAACAGGTTCTATGAAACCTGCATCTGCATTATCTTCAGACTCAATGATGAACTTATACTCCTCCTTTATAGTCGCTTCCAGTCCAGCATCAAAAAACAGAGGTACTTTAATAGTAATGAATGATCAAATCACTTCAGGATTTTATGCTAACAAAACTAATGCTAACAGTATAGATTCTTTCAATGTTAGACAAGGTTATTTAGGAAATTTTGTAAATAATGAATTGCACTACTATTATCCAAATAACAAACCAATAGGTATTCCAAATTTCAGACTCAATGTTGATATCACATCTCTTGATAAAAAAGACAATGTTTATGAAAATATTTTACCAAATGTTGTAATATTATATGCTCATCAAGGTTTCAATTGCGATTTGGTTAAACTTGTAGAGCCACATTATAGTGGTATCGTTATTGCTACTATGGGTGCAGGATCTTTACCAGATTCAGTAAATGATTATTTAAAGACTTTAAATAAACCAATTATTTATTCCAAACATATGGATGGTATGGTTCCAAAAGTTAATATTCCTGTTTCTGATAACTGTATTTCAGCTGGTTATTTAACACCAGAAAAGGCCAGAATACTGTTACAATTAGGTATTTATAGTAAAAAAAGCCATTCCGAAATAAGAAAAACTTTCCACGGCGTTTACGGAGGTTAAAAATATATTTTTTTAAAGTTGAAGGAAATTTATATTTTTATTTTATTTTATTTTATTTGCTTGAGTGGCTAAAACAATTAGACCTAGAATTTTATATAAACAAAGGAAAAAAATATATGAACGTATAGAACTTTGACACGTGGATCTTGTTTTTTTTTTTTTTTTTTTAAAAAAAAACAAATTACTTGTTCACAAAAATAAAAAACAAATGAATTAAAAAAAAGTTGGGAGAAAGTTTTAATAGTTACTGTAAATAAAAACAATTGAA
Organism: Hanseniaspora valbyensis NRRL Y-1626; assembly: GCA_001664025.1. NCBI lineage: Eukaryota > Fungi > Ascomycota > Saccharomycetes > Saccharomycodales > Saccharomycodaceae > Hanseniaspora > Hanseniaspora valbyensis. Next base: position 124,758 of record LXPE01000011.1, read on the forward strand.
AAAAAAAAAGATAAAAAGTTTATAAATAGTAGTGACTTTTAATTAATAATATTAAAAAAAAAACCCCCCAATAATAGCTAAATTATATTATTCGTTAATTTATATAGTTAATTAAATATACATATACAAAAAAAAATGTCAATGAATAAATATATAAAGTGGAAACTTCCAGACTTTATATTGATCGTAGTATTATTTATTTTAAATTTCATAGTTTATCAATTTAAACCATTTGAAAGACAATTTTATATTAATGATTTATCTATCTCTCATCCATATGCTAAACGACAAAGAGTGAATGATACTCAATTATTAGTGTATGCAGCATTAGTTCCATTTGCTACCATCATACTTTATTGTGCAGTTTTCAGATTTAAAAGAAACTTGAATAGATATTATTTATTATGGGTTTCCTTGGTAGGGTTGATTTTAACTATAAGTATAACAGCATTAATTACAAATTATTTGAAAAATTGGTTTGGTAGACCTAGACCTGATTTTTTAAGTAGATGTGTACCTAAAAAAGACGCTCCTAAAGATGAATTAGTATATGCCAAAGATGTTTGTACAACTAATAATTTGGATAGACTATTTGAAGGATTCAGATCATGTCCATCAGGTCACTCTTCAGAGTCATTTTCTGGACTTGGATTTTTGTATTATTTCTTAGCTGGCCAGTTAAGAATTGATTTACCAAATAATGGTATTTACAGAAAGTTGATTTGTTTCATTCCTTTACTTGGTGCTGCACTTATTGCATTATCAAGAACACAAGATTACAGACATCACTTTACAGATGTATTTTTGGGTTCTTTTATTGGATTTATTATTAGTAGAGAAATATACAAGCATTATTTCAGTTTCAGTAATGAATCCATGTATAGTTCAATTCCATACGGATCAGATCCACAAGATGATTTAAACAATACAGATGAAACTTTTGAAAGTTATAAGCTGCTGGACATTAACAATAAAAATAGCAGTGACAATAATAGTTCCAATGCTAACACAAATAACATCAATCTTAATCAAAATAACGGTATATTGGGTAGTAGAATTGTTTAAAAAAAAACAATAATTAATACTTGATGGTAAAGAAAATTTATTATAATCAGTAAAATTATCACTTACTTTTTTTTGCTATTAATTTCACTAAAACTGTAAAATATTTATTACATTATTACCCTTTTTTAATATTAAAAAGAAAAAGATGATTTCTATAACATAAAACATTTCATAATCTGAAAAAAAAACAGTAAACATGAATATTTATATATTGTAATAGCACATTATTTTTTAGAAAAGAAAATTATATTTTCAAGTCTCACTTTGATTAGATTATTATTTTATTTTATTTTTATATAGAGTCGGACTTAGTTTAATTTTTTTTTTCTTTTCTCTCTTCTCTTTATAACTCACTCTCCCTATTTTCATCCTTCTACATAAAATAAGATGCATTTTTTTTTCACAGTTTTAATATAAAGATATAATATACACACAATACACCAAGTACAACTCAAATTATATATACATAAAAATATACATACCATTGATCTTGATTAATCTAAAAAAAAAAAAAAGAACTTTATTTCTACTAGAACTATATTAATTTAGTTATTCAAGAATTCAATAAACATTGATTTACCACAATAAACAAACAAAATATAATAGGTTTTTTTTTAATCATTATTCATCTAGAATTTTTCAATTGTTGAAGTTGCACATCACTTTATAATAATGAATTTGAATAATGATGCAAAACCTGACAGTGAGCAGTTAACTCTTGAAGAATGTTTAGAGATACAAGAGACAGAGATGGAAGTGATGAAAACTATCTACATGGATGATTTTAAGGATATAACACTTGAAGAGAAATCACCTTGGGATGTTAAACCATTGTATCAATTTTTAATCACATTAAGATCTGTTGAAAAAGATCCTATGGAATGCCAATTAACAATCAAATTTAAGATTCCAGCAGCATATCCTAAAATGAAACCACATGTCAATCTTATAAACCTTCAAAATATTACAGAAACACAAAAAGAAAATATGATACAAACCCTTAATGAGATTATGAATAATGCTGTTAAAAAACATGAGCAAATATTATTTGAGCTAACTTCTGAAATACAAGAGAGGATAGACCATTTACAAACATTAACACATAACAAATCCTTAGAAGTCCAAAGACTTGAAAGATTGGCTTTGGAAAAACAACAGTTTGAAGAAGAAGAACAAATACGTCAAAAGGAAGAAGAGAAACAAGAAAAATTAAAAAATGATAAGCTAAATAAACTTTTGGAAGAGAAAAGAGAACAATATAATGAAAATTTCTTAAATGATAATATATTTATGAATGATAAAACAAACAATGACAGTAGTAATAACAATTCCATATCTTATATTGCTCCTGATGATCTTGTGAAAGCGGGAAAAGCTTTTGTTTTCAATAAACTTATTAAAACGGAACTTCCTGGTAGTAAATTATTTTACAATTTTCAATCTGTTGTAAATGCTATCAAATTAACTGATAATAACGATATTTTATCATTTGGTCAACAATATTTGGTTAAACCTTACATTCCTATAGAATCTCCTTTAGCTATAACTGCAGTATCAATGATGGATGATTTCAATTATCTTTTGACAGAGATTATCTTTGATAATACATATTTCAATACTGCAAATGGTAAAAAAGAAATTTCAAATTTGGAAAAAGAATTGGAAGAAATGTTAAAGATAAACAATAATGATTTTATAAATAAACTTTTTGCTTATACAATGGAAAGAGTTGTTGTTGGCAAAAACGATGAATTCTGGAGATTAAGAATATTAACTGAACATAACCTAAATGGAAATTATTTGAGTGAACTTCTTTCTTTGGTTCAATTTGTTAACATATCTGTAGCTAGAAATTGGCTTATAAGATTACTTGAAGGTTTGAATTGTTTGCATAAAAACGGGTTGCAACATAAATTGATTAATTCTAAAACTGTTTATATGATGAAAGATAAAGTTTATGGTATAACACAACCTAAATTGGATTTTAGTTCATTTGGATATACTATAATAAATATGCTTCAAAGATATCCAAATTTGAAAAATAAATATAACATTATTGAATTTGAAAGTGATAATATATGGGAACCATTGTCAAAATCTGATATCATTAAGCCTAATAGAAAATCTGATATTTGGAGTTTAGGTGTTTTATTCATAGAAATGATTATAGGAAAAGACACTTTGCTAAATTATTCTTCTCCTATAGAACTTCTAAATAGCAGTTATGATGAAGATGATCCAATAAAAGAATTTTTAATGAAAATGGTTTCAGAAAATCCCAAAAAAAGATATAGTGTTATGGAATTGTTACCAATGAAATTCTTGAGAACAAATATTGAGAATATCACAAACAATAACAATTTAATGAAAAATTCTTTAGGAAGTACTAGCACTTTCATTCAACAACCCGATCAACAAGATGTTATATCTTACAACCAAGGAACTGGTACAACAAACTCATCTTCAGGACCTTCTTCAAGTAATAGAAGAAAATCAAGTAGCCACAATTTGAATTTCAAAAGAAGATCTTTCAGTGCTGGTATAATGAAATTTAATAATAATAATTATAGATCTAGATATGCTTCAGATTTTGAAGAAATTGCAATTTTAGGTAAAGGTGCATTTGGTCAAGTAGTAAAAGCAAGAAATCTTTTGGATAGTAGATATTATGCAATTAAAAAAGTTAAACAAACAGAATCTAAACTTGCTAGTATTCTTTCAGAAGTCATGTTATTGGCTTCTTTGAACTATAAGTATGTTGTAAGATATTACACGGCATGGTTGGAAGAGGTTAATGATGAACCGGATGAATATAATGCAATTTATTCAAGTGAGGATGAGGGTGAAAATGAGAAGAATTTGGCAGCAAAAAATAATGATACAACTAGTGATTCTTCCTCTCAGTTTGATAGTGATAGCGACAGTGCAATTGGATTTTTTAGAAAACCATCTCTTAATAAATCAGGATCCAATTTTAGTGTTGAAATGACTCCAACGTCTGTGAATAGATTAAGAAGCCAATTATCAGGTAATAACAACAACAACAATATTGCCTCAACAACAAGTTCTAACTGGGATTTTATTTCAAACTCTTTTACAAACAAAAATTCTCTTGAAGAAAGTATATCAAACATAATATTTGATCATTCTGATGATGAAGATGAAGAGGAAGGAGATGATATAATATCTTTTCATAGATCTTCAAATGGAAGTGAAAATGATGATGTATTCAGTGATGAAGACGTTTTTGATGAAACTGTTTCCACTAAGATGAAAAAATCTATGCTAAAAAATACACTTTATATTCAAATGGAATATTGTGAAAACAGAACTTTACAAGATTTAATTCACAGTGAAAAGTTGAGTTCCCAAAAAGATGAGTATTGGAGATTGTTTAGACAAATACTAGAAGCTTTATCATACATTCATTCTCAAAATATTATCCATAGAGATTTGAAACCAATGAATATTTTCATTGATGAACAAATAAATATTAAAATTGGTGATTTTGGTTTAGCCACTAATATTAGCAAACAAATAAATTTATTGAAATTAGATAATAGTGTTACTGATGACAATGACCATACAAATATTTCTGCTATTGATGATAGCATGGTATCTGGATCAATGACAACGGCTATAGGAACTGCTCTCTATATTGCTCCTGAAGTTTTGAATAAAAATAATGAGGAAGGTTACACCCAAAAAGTTGACATGTACTCTTTAGGTATTATTTTCTTTGAAATGATATTTTCTTTTAGTACAGGTATGGAAAGAGTTCAAGTATTAAGAGGCTTGAGAACTAAAAATGTTATCTTTCCTGCTGCCTTTGATTCTATTCATCAAAGAGTAGAAAAAAATATTGTTTCAAATCTTTTGCAACATGATCCATTAAAAAGAATGTCTGCAATGGATTTATTAAAAAGTGGACAATTGCCAGTGAAAAATCAAGATTTAATTATACAAGAAGCTTTGAAAAATTTGGGTGATGCTACCTCACCTTGGAGAACACAAGTTAGAGAACATCTTTTTAATCAACCATACAGTTTAACTACAGATATTTTATTTGATGATGATAATTTGAAACAGGCAGCTAAATTGAAAAATAATGGAAGTAATTTACCTTTCAACATGATTTTGAAAAATAAAATGAAGGATGTTGTCATTCAAATTTTCAATAAACATGGTGCTGTTGAGACAGAAGAACCTACCATTATATTCCCAAAGAATCCAATATATGACAATAACAACAATAATGTTTATGAACTTTTAGATAGAGGTGGAACCGTTTTGCAACTTCAATATGATTTGACATTACCAATGGCAAGACATTTAGCTAAATCAGCAGCCATACCTAATGGATCTTTTATCAGTAAACAATATAGATTACAACATGTTTATAGAGGTTCTATGTTGAGTAAAAAAAAAAAAATAATATCTCTTTAGAACCACAAAGATTTGGTGAAGTCGATTTTGATATTGTTTCTTCTAGTGATAGAGACAATTCTTATCATAATGCAGAATGTATTAAAATCATTGATGAAATTATTGAGAAATTTCCTATTTTGAGTGAAAACAACACTATTATTATTTTGAATCATTATGATATATTGAATAGTATTTACGATTTCTGCTCTATTGATCTTGCACAAAGAACACATGTTTCTAAAATGTTATCTCAAGTTGGGTTTACGAATAAAAGTTTTAAAGATATTTTAAAAGAATTAAAAATTCAATTAAACATATCTTCTACAAGTTTAAATGATTTATCAAATTTTGATTTTAGATTAGATTTTGAAGCATGTGTGAAGAAATTGAATAAGTTAATGAAGGATTCCCCAATTTACTATAAAACAGTTAATGCTCTTAAACATTTGAGTAAAGTGATTAAAATTCTTCAACATTTCAAAATCAAAGTTAACTGTTTGATTTCTCCATTATCGAATTACAATTACCAATACTATAAAAATGGAATCATGTTTCAATGTGTTTATGATTCTGGTAATGGAAATGGATCTTTTGGTAAAAGTAGTAGTGTCAATGCTAAATCTTTAATTGCAACTGGTGGTAGATATGATTCGTTAATATTCTCTATTTTGAAACCAACAAGCACAGCAACTAAAAACTCTTCTTCAACAGCAGATGCAGTAAATAAAGGACATAAAAAAGCAGTAGGTTTCACATTAGCTTGGGAGACAATATTCATGATAACACAAACATATTTCAAACTTGCAAACACATCAGTTAAGAAAAGAAAACAACTTATAACCAAAAAGATAGACTGGAAACCAAAACGTTGTAATGTTATTATATGTACTTTCACTGATGGTTACTTGAATACATTTGGTATTTTGATTTTGAATAAACTTTGGGAATTAGGGATATCATGTGATTTGTTTAGAGATAATACTGTTACTAGTAGTAACTATACTGTTGATGATATTATAAATTTAGCTCAACTAGATGGTATAGAGTGGTTATTGATTATCAAACCACAACAGAATATAAATAAAGTAGATATCAACAGTTTGAATCAATCTAATGATCAGCAAGACAATAATAGCAATTCAATCAAGAAATATTATAAACCATTGAGATTGAAAAAAGTTAATGATAGTGATGTTGATTTAGATGTGACTTTGGATGAGTTTATTAAAATATATTCTCAAGAATATTCATCTTCTAATATAAGTAATCAAGAGGGTAATCCTAAGGAGATTAAAACACTAGAGTATATGATGTCTAGTTTACATGTTAAAAAAAATAACAACCAATTAATGGGAGGAATCAATGATAAGAAGACTGATATACAAGGTATTCATGGCAATGACTTAGATTTAAATAACTCCAGCATTAACAACAATAACAATAACAATAATATATTGGTTCATGATGGTGACTCTATAATGTCAGATATTTCAGATATAGATTCTATGGATAATTTGAGTAATAATGGAATTAATATGAATAGTAAAAGAAAAGTTGTTTATATTCAAAACTTGTCATTAAAAGGTAAGAAATCAATAAATTCAAATAAAAAATCTAAATGGTTACATGAACAAGCAGCAAGTGTTAATGCCAACTCACTTTTCCAAAAATTAAACAATGCTACTATAATAACAGTAGATTATATGAAAGAAGAAACTTTAGATATGATTAGTATTACTTCTTTATACAACAAAGAAGATTGGTTAAGAAAAGCTTTTGGTGTAGGAAATAATTCATCTCCAAAATCCTTATTAACAAATGTGTATAATCAATTAATAAAAGAAAAGAACAAGAATGGGAAGGATTATGTTATATTGACTAGTGAAAAGAATGGAAAAACATGTATAATTGATTTACACAGATAAATTAAATTAAATCACAAAAAAGATAAATAAAATAAAAAGAGTCTATAATTTTATAAATATTAACATAGCAATTATTTTAAAAGCCTGCCCATTGGAATGAATATGATTCAAATTGCAAATCATCTTCATTAAGAAAAGTTACCAATACCTCTTTTTTAGTTGAAGAACCAAGTCTTATATCACTTTGCAGTTGTACCAATGGAATACTTTGATTCTTACCAAAAATTATATTCTTGACTATATATTTACTATGTATTGTTAAAGGATCTTTCAAATATAAATTATAAATACCACCAAATTTAAGACCTGAAAGCAAGCAAGGATATTGATCAATTTGATTATTATCTGTTGACTTGAACTTTGTTTTCAAATATGAATAAAACTTATAGTCTAAATCATTATCTAATTGTGTTTTCAGTTCTTTTAATAGTGATTCGGTATTATCTTTTAAATTGGAATAATAATTTTTGAAAGGTATAAGAAGATGATTTTTATTGTTTTCTTCCTCTTTGGAATCATATGTTTCTATTTCTATACTTTGGCTTGAGTTATAATATAAGTGTAATTTAATTTCATCATTTGATATTTGATTTATTAGCCAACATATTTCTAGTATATTAATCTCACAAGGTAAATTACAAATATTGTATTGTTGTTTAAAATCAGTTAAAATACCTATAAACTTACCAACTATATTGTATTTATTTCTTATAAATTTATAAGTATCTAAATCAAACACTAAAGCTTTGTTGAAGTTATTGCTATTATTTTTGATAAGTACAAATCTTAAAGAATCTGTCATAATAGTTTATATATATATATATATAATGGTTATTTAATTGGTATATCTAAGTAATAGTAACAATATGGTTTTATTAATGATATATTTATGAAATAGATTATATTATATCATTATATATATATATAAGTATTTATTTTTTTAAAATATTTTATTGAAATAATACAAATATATCACATGATCATTTTTTAAAATCTTTTTCTTCTCCTAATAATAATAATAAAATTTGTTTTGCAAATCTTTGGAAAGAAAAAAACACAACAAATTCCCCAAAAAGCGTAAAATGGATATTATTTTATTATTTTTGAAAAGTATACAAAAAAAAAAAAAAAAAATTATTTTATTTTAATTTATTATTTTTTTTTGTTGCCACTAAAATAAATTTTAATATCTTGGGGGGGGGGGGAAAAAATTTAAATTGAAAATTACTACCAACTTTAACACACACACACACATGTAAAAATCTATTTCCTTTAAAAAAAAGAAAAAAAAAAAAAACGGGCGTTGTTATTTTATTTCATTTTATTTATTTTTTTTTGGATTTTCAATAAGTTTTTTTTTGTTTTCTTTCAAAAAAAGTTCTGAACTTGAAACCTAAATCATAACCAAAGATTATTTATATTATTGAAACTTTTTTTTTTTTTTAAAATATATAAGTAACGATATCTTTTTCAAGTAGAAGGAGGAGAAAAGAAACATTCCATAAAATAAATATATATACAAATTATTAATATTAATAATTTTGAAGTGACAACTATATAAAAAAGAATAAAACTTTTTTTCTTTTTTTTTTTTAAAATAATGGATAACTGTGATAGTCAAGAATATGACAATATTAGTTGTGATATATCAACAGTAGACAATATTAGTAATAATAATAATAATAATTTAGTAATACCAACTATCAATTCATATGATGAACTTACAAAAGAAGGTAATTTATTTGTTAAGATGATACCAAAACAAAATGAAAACATTAATAATAATAATAACTGTAATATAACAATACAACATTTTAAATTTAATAATTTGACTGTTGATATAACTTTAAGTCAACTAATAGAGTTTATTAAACAGAAAGAGGATTTATCTTTTGATATTGATGAATGGTTATTCGCATACAAAATAAACATCAGCAAAGGTAACTCTAACAAAACGTTGTACAAGATACTAGATGGGTGTTGTCTTTTAATTAATGATATGTTATCCAATAATGAAGATAACACTTCCAATATTTTTCTTTTACCAAATGAGAATAATAAAAATAAAATCAAACAAAATAATGGTATATTATTGAATCCGAAAAGGAAATTAAGTACAGCATCTTTATCATCCACATCTATTTCTCCAAGTGCCAATACTAATGATAACACTGGGAGTAAACCAGAAAGTACACCCACTATTAACACTATCAATAAAATCATAACACCAAATATCACTGTATTAGTAGTAGAAGATAACCCAATTAATTGTAAAATTTTATCCAAGATTTTGAAAAAACATAAAATCAATTATAAATTAGCTAAAAACGGGTTGGAAGCAATAAAAATGTATTCTCTTAGGCGAAATTAATTTGATATTCATGGATTTGCAATTACCTATAATATCTGGTATCGAGGCATCTCAAACTATAAGAAAATTAGAAAGTATTAAGAAAAAAAATTACTATAACAAACCTCTCACACCTGAAGAAAATGAATTGATTCACAAATACCCTATTTCCAGTGAAGACGGAGAAGAAGATAAAGAAAATGGAATTCAAAACAGTAAAGCTATAAACAGTTTTATTCCTTGTATCATAGTAGCTTTAACAGCTTCAAACACGCTAGAAGATAAGAATCTTGCTATTAACTCTGGTTGTAATGATTATTTGACAAAGCCTGTAAATCTAGTATGGCTAAGTAATAAATTAATGGAATGGGGTTATATGCAAAGTTTAATGACTTCTTAATTTATTATGTATTTGTAATATACAGCTATGTATTGTATTTTAAATAACATGTAAAAACAAACAAAAAAAAAAGTAATATTAATAAATCATATGATCTGTTACAAATATATCAGCACATTGCAATTAATTAATACTATTTTAATTCACGTGGCTCCATGTAGAAAATTCAATTTTAAATCATTAAGCTGTATGTTTTAAACTTTGAATTAATTAAAAGTTTAAAAAAAAACACAACATTTAATTTTTTATATAATGTTGTTAATATTGTAATCAATTATTTGTTACAAAAACTATATGTGTATACCATATGAGAAAAAGAAAAATATAAACTTTTTTTTATTCAATCCTTTTTTTTTTTTTTTTGCTTCATCCATCTTTCAAGTGTTTTTAAAAAAAATGATTTTTAATGTAGTCTTTTGCGGGGATTGAAATATAGAAAAAAAAAAAATAATAATAATAATAAATATACTAATTTTCATAAAATCAGCTCAACAATAATAAACAAAGTTGTTACATTAATATTTCTTGTCTAACCAATCACCAAATAAAACAATAGATTAATGAATTTTAATGATAGAGATATTATAGTTTTAATTTATAATCAAATCTTTATAAAAAACATAAACATTGATAAAATAAATATCGATTATGAGAGACTTGAAAGATTATATAATGATCCAAAAACATTTGTTAAGTATAAAATAATTATCAATGATATATTAAAAGTTTCTAGGAAAAATGATAGCAATTCTTCTAGTTTAATCCAAGATATAAAATTTTATGATCATAATAATAACAGTACGGAACATGATCTTGATCAACTTATAAATGATCTTGATTTTAATAAATCTTTTATATTGAATTTTCAAGCTTTAAAAAAAATAGCTATAATTTTAGAAACACTCAACAGTTTAGACTATAAAGCTTTATTGAAAATAAATAATCTAATAAAATCTTTACTCCTTCAAGCAGTTTACAATAATGAACCAGAATTAGAATTTTTATTACTAAGAAATTTGATTTTATTGATTGTAAAATTTGGTATTTATAATCCAATTGAGAAAACAGGATTGATAAATCTAGACTATAAAATCTTGTTATCACTCACAAATAATGATGGCGCAGTAGTGCCATCAAGTAACAACTATACATATATAATTGATTCTAGATTAGAGATAATATATCTTTTACTAAAAAATAGTTATAATTTCTTCAAACATAATTATAATTTGCTATTCAAATCTTTAAAAGAAAAAAGCAGTAGTAGTAGTAGTAGTCATAGGCATTTTGTAAACCAACCAGCAGAACTTAAAGTTAAATGGCTTAAAATGATTACAAATCTTATTATAGAAAACAAAATTTATATTAGTGATACTTTTTTTGAAAAAAAACTATTGGCAAGCTACATAAAACTCATACCAGATATTAATATAAAACTTAATGATCCATTTAATAAAGAGCTTATTAATAGTATAAGATTATTATTAGAAAATTATTATCCAACACTTGACCACATTGCAAATAAAGAATATTTTTCAAGTCTGATTAGACTTTTGGAAGTAACTCGTTTAAAAGAGAAGAATCAATTTGATGATAAATTAAATATTAATCTATTGAAACTCTTGATTATTATTGGTTTAGATTTACAAAAATACCCACGTACTAGAGTTCTTACATTATTTGAAAAAGAACACTTATCCAAACTTGCAAACCCAAATAATTTGTCACCAGAATATAAAAGTCTTATAATAAAAACACTTTTTTATACACACAATGTTCAATATGTTCAATCCAGTGATGAAAATGATGTTGATCCATTAATAAAAGCATATAACAATATAGAAGATAAAAGTACACTTGATGATTGTCCAACACCTATGCAATATAAGTTAGAAGCTACAGTTGAAATTAAAGATGATATTAGATTAAACTCAGATGACTTGGGGAGAATCAATAGTATTTATTTGAGAAACTCCAATGATCTTGGTTTTAAAGAATTAGTGAAAAAGAACTGCGACTATAAACGTATAGAACTTTTCATTACTAAAGCTCCTGATTCAAAATCTGAATATTATACAGATATAGATAGTTTTGAAAATGAAGATATTGGTGATGAAGTTGATAGTTTGAAAATGGAATTTGGACAATTGATGAAGAATAAAAGCTCTTTTTCAAGACCTCCATCTGTTTCTTCATCATCAACTTCTTCCTTAAATCTAAATGGAAATAAAAAATCTATTATGAATTTAAGTTTAGGAGATAAACTTAAGAGCAAAAAATTGTTTGGTATTAAAATGTAGATTTTATATAAATATTTATTTAATATAAAATAATTCTCAAACTATTTCCTTTAATTTGTTTCAAATCTTTAATCAAATCCAACAATTTGTAAACAGTTTGGAAATCATTTAAAATATTAACATTTTTATTACTATTAATCATGAATTGACAATCAATAACAACATCTAATTTACTCTTGTCCTTTAACCATAAACTGTTATGTTTTTTATCTTGACCTAGAGTCTCTAAAAGAGTCAATAATCTTGTTGGTGTAGTTATGTAGTTTTTAACATTTTTATATTTATCATCTTTGGATTTGGAAATGTTTACAAGTGTTTCAATGTCTTGTTTTAATTTATTTTTGTTGAACAGTTTGATACCTTTTAGTGTTTTATCACCTTCTTGTAAATCCAAATGAATAGCTCTGTGAATATCAGCAACTCTGATGTTTGTAGCAGAGACTATGATTGTTTTTGTTTTAGCATCTCTTTGATTGATGAAGGTGGTTAAAAATTTATTGAAATTTGGCAATTTTCTATCACTGATAGGAAAAGTGGATGTGTCTTTGAAATCATTCTTGGAAAATAGGAATGGTCTTTCACTAGCATCACTATCTGCTTTTTTAAGGTTAACATTAAAATATTGAACAACTTGTTCCAATGGTAAAACAGAAAATGATTTAATAAATTCTGAATCAGTTGATAAGTTGTTTGATGCATTTTTATTTGTCTTTGCCTTTTTTGAAATTTTTTTTTGTTCTTGTCCATCTTCAGACTCTAATTTTCTTTTATTATCAGTTATTTGATTTTCAGATGAAATAATTTGTTCTTCTTGTTTCTCATTATCAGAAACATCAAGTGCTAAATTGTCTTCTAAATCATCGACACTCATTTTTTTTTTCTAAAAAAAAAAATAATTATTATTTAATATATTTTATTTATTTTTGGTTAATGTTAATTTATATTTCCTATTAATATATAAATATGTATTTAATATTATGATGTATTGAAACTTTTTAAAGTATTATGTTCTTTTATTTTTTTTTTTTTCAGATGAAAAAGAAACTTTTCTTATATGCGTATTTTATTATTATTATTTATTTTTTTTTTTTTTCTTAAAAAGAAAAGGACATCACATGTAGATCACATGATACACAAAATAATCCACGGTTTTCCAAATAAGGTAATATATGATAAGCCACCATATCATAATGTATGTGCACACAAAAAAAAAAAACACATAAAAATCTATAAAATCATTAATTGATATTTGTAACTGATTGTTCCAAATATTTATTGTTATAAAAAATAAGTTTTTTTAAAAAAATTTATAATACTTACTAATGCCCTTGGAATTTTAACGAAAGAAAAAATACCATATGATACCAAATTTAATTCCATTATGAAATACAATACAGTTTTTGTATTTACAGTAATACAATTTTTTATAACATTTTTAACTTGTAATAATAATAATAATAATACAGAAATATCGCATCTTAAAACAGTACAGATTACTGAGCCAGAGTTTTTAAATTCCAGTAAATATATGTTGTATTTACAAAAATTGCAAGGCTATGAATTTACAAAATTTGTGAATCCATTTTTTGGTACTGATAGAGGAGGTAATAAATTTCCAGGGTGTCTTTATCCATTTGGAATGGTTAAAGTTGGTGGTGATTATAGACATTTAACAAATCACTTAAAAATTGACTCCTACGCTGGGTATCAAAGACATGGTTATTTAAGACAAGTGTCAATGTTGCATGTATCTGGAACAGGAGGATCTCCTACATATGGAATTATTGGACAGTTGCCAGTAATAATAAACAGAGATCAATATAATTTTGAAGCAAATGAACCAAATATTGGTTTGTTTGATATTGGAAATGGAATTGAAAGAGCACGTCCAGATTCTGGTCATATTGGATACTATAGGATAAGTTTAAAAAATAATGTTGATATTGAATTCACTAGTGGTAAAAAAACAGGTTATTTAAAATATACTTTAAACCAGATTGATTCCAATGAAGATTTTTATGTTTTGTTTAATTTAACAGAGCATTTACAGTCTTTTAATAGACCATGGTGGTCTCAGCAGTTTGAGTTTGGGAAATTGTTTATTAATGATGATGAAAAATCTTATGAGGGAAAAGTTACCATTAAAAATGGCTGGTCAAGTACTGATGCATATTCTGTATATTTTTATGGAGAATTTAATCAAAAATTTGATTCCTTTGTAAATTTTAAAGCTAAAACAAAAACTAGAAAGTTTAAATTTGGGTTTGGAAGAAAAACTAATTGGAACCTTGCAGGGATTTTTAAATTTGATAACCAAAAGATTATGGACAACCCACTTGAATCAAAAATTGGAATAAGCTATCATTCCATAAACCAAGCTAAAGAAAATTGTGTAGAAGATTTCAATAATCAATGGGACTTTGATGAAGTGGTTTTCAAAAATATTAATGTTTGGAAAGAAGAAGTTTTTGATAAAGTGACAGAAGTTACTTCATGTGACAATACTGTTTTGGATAAATTTTATAACTCATTATATGGATCCCATTTGATGCCTACTGACAAATCAGGAATTGAGTCACCTTTTTATAGTATCCCTTTACCAAAACTTTCAACAGGATGGATTGATAAATTGAATGAGGTAGAGGAAAAAAGAATAGCACAAATCCAAAATATTGAAAATCAAAGTTTTAAAAATATTAAATCCATTAATTATCGCATTTTTGAAAAAAAAGAAAATCAAAATAATACAAACAGTAATATTAATTTAATTAAAAATGAATGGTTAAAAAAATCTAGAAAGAATAGAATTAAAATTGTAGGGCAAGAACCTATATGTGAAGATTTTGAAATGCCATCTTTTAATACCCCTTATTATGATGATTGGTTTACTATTTGGGATACATATAGAACTTTACATCCATTGCTCTTTATGATACAACCAGAAAAATCTAAAGATATGATCAACAGTTTGAGTCTTATAGCAGAATATGAAATTTTTCCACCAGATGGTAGATCAGCATCAAGGTCTGGTAGAACACAAGGTGGTAGTAACTCGGATATTTTAATATCTGAGGCTATATCAAAAAAAATAGTCTATGATAAATTTGAAAAATGTAGACTTTATAAAGCAAGCTGGAGAAATGCAAACATTATACCTCCATATGTTAAAGATATTAGTGCAAAAGATGCTACAAACAAGTTTGGAAGAGGGGCCCTTCAAGATTGGATTGAGCTAGGTTTTGTATCAACAGATTTCACAAGATCTTTAACCAGAACCGTAGAATATAGTAACAATGATTTTAGTGTTGCTTTGACTGCAAATGATGTTGGTGAGAATGATCTTGTAATTCAGGAATATTTAAGAAGATCTAGAAATTGGGCCAATCTTTGGAATCCAGATCTATCACTTGAACATTATAATTATAGTGGATTTTTAAATCCTAAAATGGGAACAAACAAAAGAGGTAGATATAGAAATAATCCTCTTGCAAAAAGAAATGTAAATTTGAATCAATTCATTTCTAATTATAATCCAGCAGATTGTGGCGGTTGTTATTGGGGAGGCCATTCATATGAAGGTACATCAATCGAGTATATGTTTTCAATAAATCATGATATACCACATCTTATTTCCTTAATTGGAAAAGAAAAGTTTGAAGAAAGATTGGATGATTTGTATAATTTACATTGTTCTCCAATTAAAGCAATAGAGTCAGGATTAAAATTTAAGTTTAAATCATTATCAGGAAGAAACTGTGGTTTTGCGGATGTTGCTAATGAACCAAGCTTTGGAGCAGGATACTTGTATTCATATATAAACATGCAAGATAAGACAGCAGAAACAATAGATTTTTTGACAACAGTAGAATTTCAAACAGGTTCAAGAGCAATACCAGGAAATTCAGATTCAGGAGCTATGGAATCATGGTTATGGTTTGGATTAATAGGAATTTATCCTGTACCAGGAACAGATTTATATTTGATAGGCACACCCCAATTGAGCCATTTGAAAATAAATGATAAATTAGAAATCGAAGTAAAAAATTTGAATTGTAGTCAAGACAATGGTAAGCGACAAAATATTTATATAAAAAGTGTAACTTTAAATGGAGAAAATATCCAAAGAAGTTGGCTAAAGCATGGTGAGTTATTTGAAAATAAGATAAGACATGAACCTAATCATTTAATATTTGAGATGACTCTAGACCCTTTAGGATGGGATAAGGAATACAAAACACCACCAAGTTATGATGAAATATTATATAAAAACTATTAATAATAATAAAAAATTTGCCGTTAAAAAAAACTCAAAAAAAAAAAAAAAATTAATAATAAAAATAACAAAAGTTAAATAATTTAATAGTTTTTAATTAATTGAATTTTTTTTTTTAAAAAAAGAATTGCAAATTGATTAAATGAAAGTTCTGGGGTTAAATGTTAAAAGAAATATAATAAATAGTAAAGAAAAAAGAAAAAAAAACAACAATTTTCAAGGGGTTTAAAATATATTATTTAAGATAATATTAGGGATTATTGTGAATATATTTATATATATTTTTTTTTTAATGTTTTTTTATCGCTTAAAACAAAATAAGCGTAAAAAAAATATATAAAAACAGAAAAAAATTGTATGGTCTCCTCTCTTTCTTTAAAAAAGTTATCTTTTGTTTTTCTTTGACAGTTTTTTTTTGTTTTTTGAGTTGAGAAAAAAAATTTAAGCGAGATAATTTTACTTCTTTTTTTTTTTTCTCAAGATATTTTGGGATTTTAGAGATAGCCGCTTGGATAAAGAAAAAAAAAAGCAAATATCTTTTTTTGTTTTTTGTTTTTAAATAATAATTTAATTTATATCAAAACTTTATATCATTTAAAAAATTAATAAAAAATATCTTGTGTTTGAATTATATATAAAGAAACAATATCTTTAATAAGATTTACTCTTTATTTTTATAAAATAAAACGTATAAATACACCAAAATAAAAAAGTAAAAGTAAATATAAATAATACATATTTAAATAAATTTAAACAAATGTCTTCAAGTATTCCTGATACAAATGATTATGAGTTTTTTGATCAAAATCAATACACTGATATTTATCACAAAGATTATATTCCAGGTACAGTAAACATTTTTCTTGAAAAAATCGATGAGGAATCTGGTAATGCTGCTAGCTCAACATTAAAAACAAACAAAGATGGGGTTATTTTAATGCCCCAGCCATCTGATTCTCCAAATGATCCTTTAAATTGGTCTAAAATAAGAAAATATTGGCATGTTGCACTATTACTTTATATTACAGCTTTAACAGCTGCAACTTCAAATGATGCTGGTTCTGCTTCAGATTTTTTACTAGATAATTATAATATTTCATATAATGATCAAAATACTGGTGCTGGTGTTTTATTTTTAGGTATTGGTTGGGGTACTTTGTTCTTAGCTCCATTTTCTTATTTGTATGGTAGAAAAATATCATATCTAATTTGTCTTTTATTTAGTTTATGTGGTGGTTTATGGTTTGCTTTGACTAATACAGTATCAGATGCCATTTGGTGTCAATTATTTGTTGGTCTTTCTGAATCTTGTGCTGAAGCTCAAGTGCAATTATCTCTTTCTGATATTTTCTTCCAACATCAATTAGGTTCCGTTTTGACCGGTTATATTATGGCTACTTCCATTGGTACTTTTTTGGGCCCTTTGATTGCAGGATATATTGCTGATTTAACATGGTTTAAATGGGTTGGTTTTATTACTGTTATAATCTCATTCTGTAGTATGGTTGTCTTTACTTTCACTTGTGAAGAAACTTACTTTGATAGATCATTGTATAAAACATCAAACAGCATTGAAGCTATTGAATCTATCAATGGTGATGACATTTCAAACAAGGAAAAACTAAGCATCTCTGTTGAAAATAAGAATAAGCATCAAAGCAATTTACAAAATGTATTGTCTCAAGTATACTCCAATGCTGATGATAATGTAGCTGATTTTTCTAGAGGCAATTTTGATTTAATTGATGGTTCAAAAGAACCAATGAAGCCATACTGGAAAAGAATTGCTATCATCACAACTGCTAGTAATCTAAGAGGGTATGGGTTTAAACAATATTTCAATTATTTATTGTTAAACTTGAAAATGTTCAGTTTCCCTGCTGTTTGGTTAAGTGGTATATTTTGGGGATGGCAAGATTGTTTATTGTCTTTCTACTTAACCATTGAAGAAGATAATTACTATTATGATCCTTGGAACTACACTGATGCTGCAGTTGCTATCATGAATGTTCCAACTTTGATTGGTGCTGTCATTGGTTGTATGTACGCTGGTATTATTAGTGACTACTTTGTCATATGGTTGTCTAAAAAAAGAGGTGGTATCTATGAAGCTGAATACAGATTATGGTTTTCTGTTGCTGTCGCATTCATTTCCCCAGCTGGGTTGTTGATGTTTGGTATTGCTAGTGGAAGAGGTTTCACTGATTGGAGATGTGCTTATGTTGGTTTAGGTTTCATTGGTTTTGGTTGGGGTTGTGCTGGTGATATTGCTATGGCATATTTAATGGATGCTTATCCAGAAATGGTCTTAGAAGGTATGGTTTGTACTTCTTTAATCAATAATAATTTAGCCTGTATCTTCACATTTACTTGTTCTGATTGGTTAGATGCTTCTGGTGTTGAAAATACTTTTATTGCTTTAGCTGTTCTAACAGCATTCTTTACTTTCCTAGCTTGGCCGATGTATATATATGGTAAAAGAGCTAGAAAATGGTCAAAAACTAGATATGTTGCTTACATTGCATTAAGAGATGGTTTTTAAATAGTATAATATTCCTATGTTCTATTGTGTTTATATTAATATATAAAGCGTTTATGACTGGTCATTAATCGCAATTCATATTTTTCTTCTAAGATATATAATAATATTTTAATCAAAATTCAGTCAATACAATTGTTAATAAACTTTTAAAAGGGAAAAAAAATAATTGATAGTATTCTTTTTAATGTAGATAAGTTGTAGTTTTTGCTTTATTAAAAGAATAATATTTACTGGTATATATATATTTCTATTATTTATTAATTAATTTCACAGATTGATTAGTAAATAGATATGCATTTTTCCCCTCCTTACAAAAGAAAAATATATATATCCCCTTATATCCGAATAATCTTTTGTAGCGTTTTTTTTTTGTTCATTTTTGGTTGAAATGTTTTTTTTTCTTTTTTTTTTATTATCTGAAAAGGGTAATTGTTTAAGAATAATTTCGCAAATCCTTTTTTTTTTTTTTAAATTTTCTAAAGATTTTTTTTTTTTTTTTAATAATCGACATTTCTATTATTACCACTCTTTTATTATATGAAATAAATCTAATATATATATATATATATATATATAACAATAAATAATTATATATGTATCCCCAAGATCCTAATAAATTAAAAGTTAATTCTTTTTATTCTTATTTTAATAAATACAATAACTTAAATATATATATTTTTTATATTTAAAGATTACAAATATATATTTATTTCATATATTTTCTTTATTTTATTTTTATTTAATTATAAATAAAAACAAAGTTATTTACAACTCTTAATACTAATAAAAGTAATAAATTTAAAAAATAAAATACATTACTAGCCGTTTTGTCTTCAGAAACAAGTTATAAACTTTTTACTAGTAAAAGTAAAATTATTCCATCTCTCATATCTCACACAAATTTTAAACCTTTTTGTTGACAGGAATTTATAAATACTACTATAGACTCTTTTACTCATAAACAATATAAATTTTAAAGTAATAAAAAAATTTATAATAAAACTTCCAATTAATTAATTTAGAAAAAAAAAAATTTAAAAAAATCATGGATCAATATACTAATCCAAATCATCCATTGTATGTACCTGGTACATTCAACATTTATGCTCAACAACATGACTTAGAACAAGTTTATGGTGGTGCTGCTGATGGATCTCAATTAAAAAGAGATTCTAAATCTGGTACTGTTTTGATGCCTCAACCATCAGACTCTCCAAATGATCCTTTAAACTGGTCTCAATTAAGAAAATTCTCTCATTTTGCTTTAATGACCTTTATTACTGCTTTTACTGCTGCCACCTCCAATGATGCAGGTGCTGCTCAAGATTCTTTAAACGAAATTTATGGTATTTCTTATAATGCGATGAACACTGGTGCAGGTGTTTTATTCCTTGCTATTGGTTGGGGTACTTTGTTTTTATCCCCTTTCCCAAATTTGTACGGTAGAAAAATTACCTATTTGGTTTGTTTATTACTTGGTTTATTAGGTTCTGTTTGGTTTGGTTCTGCTAAAAAAACTTCTGACACCATTTGGTCTCAATTGTTTGTTGGTGCTTCTGAATCTTGTGCTGAAGCTCATGTGCAATTATCTTTAACCGATATTTTCTTCCAACATCAATTAGGTGCTGTTTTAACTGGTTATATTATGGCTACTTCTATTGGTACTTTTTTGGGTCCTTTAATTGCTGGTTATATTTCTTCTGGTGAATCCTTTAGATGGGTTGGTTGGTGGGCTGTTATTATTTATGGTGCATCCATCGCTCTTTTTATCTTAACTTGTGAAGAAACTTATTTCGACAGATCCCTTTATATGACTCCAACAAACAAAACAGTCACTTTGGATGCTTCTAAATCTTCATCCTCTGTCCCTAAAGATCAATCCGCCATCAAGGAAACTGTTTATGAACAAAAAATGTCTGAAGACGGAAAGGATTTGAAAAAAATTCATAAAAGAACTTCTGATGAGGATATTTTAGTTGACTACCAGCAAGACTCTTCTTACCCTGAATTGATTGATGGCTCCAAGGAAACTGTCAACTCATACTGGAAGAGAATGGCTATAATCACTCCTGCTACTAACTTGAAAGGTTATGGTATTAAACAATACATTAATTATTTGAAGTTTTCCTTGAAAATGTTTGCTTTCCCAGCTGTCTGGATCTCCGGTTTGTTCTGGGGTTGGCAAGATGTTTTGTTGTCTTTTTACTTAACTATTGAAGAAGACAACTACTACGAAGAACCATGGTTTTATAGTGATGCTGCAGTTGCTATCATGAATGTTCCAACTTTGATTGGTGCTGTTCTTGGTTGTATGTACGCTGGTGTTATCAGTGATCACTTTGTTATGTGGTTATCCAAGAGAAGAGGTGGTATTTATGAAGCTGAATACAGATTATGGTTCTCCTTTGCTGTTGCTATTATTTCCCCAGCTGGGTTGTTGATGTTTGGTATTGCTAGTGGAAGAGGTTTCACTGATTGGAGATGTGCTTATGTTGGTTTAGGTTTCATTGGTTTTGGTTGGGGTTGTGCTGGTGATATTGCTATGGCATATTTGATGGACTGTTACCCAGAAATGGTTTTGGAAGGTATGGTTTGTACAGCTTTGATTAACAATAACTTGGCTTGTATTTTTACTTTCACATGCTCCTTATGGATTGATGCTTCTGGAGTTGAAAACACTTTTATTGCTTTAGCTGTTTTGACCTTTTTCTTTTCGTGCACTGCTTGTCCAATGTACATATATGGTAAAAAAGCTAGAGTTTGGTCTAAAAACTTGTATCTAAGATGTATCAGTGAGAGAGACACTTAAACAGAATTTTAAAAATAAATAAATAAAAAAAGACAATATAATTATATAATAAAATGATCAAAATAAATGGGCAAATATAATATATATAGTATAAGTTTTAAATAATTAATAATAATATCAAATTTTTAATATTTTGTTTACATAATTTTAAAAAAAAATTGTTTACATTTTTGAAAAATAATAGAAATTTTTTATCTTTTTTATTAACTCTAAAATGTAAACTTTTTTTATTTTTACAATTAAATTAATATATATAACTTTTTTAAAAATTATTATTATTATTATTATTTTTTGAAAATACAATAATTAATACAAAGTTTTCTTTTTTAAACATATATACTTACTATTTTTAGATAACATCTTCTAATAGTTCTTGTAAAGATGTGGATATACCAAAGATCTTATTAACTAGCTTTTCTTTATCAATCATACTTACATCGTTATTGAAGATGAATTGTTCTTTCAAGAACTTCAAATCCAAAATAAAGTTATTTTTATTGAAATTATTATATTCATGTTCCATTTTATGATTGAATCCACCTAATGGTACATTCTTTATTATAATTTGTTGTTGTAAAATTGATAATTTCTTAAAAATCAACTCAGGCAATAAATTGAATTTGAAAATCTTACCATCTTGTGAACAACATAGAATGAATTGAGTATCATTGTTACTATAATCATCACTGATAACATCCTGTTGAATTGTTGATACTGAGTTAACAAAGGAGTTTAGCAACTTGTAACGTTGATGTAATATCAAATTTGTACCATTGACACTTTTACTATTTTCAGGATCAAATTCTAACAATTTCAATGTACCATTGTCTAAAAATTTAAGCAACAACAGCTTTCCATTATAACCAAACATTGAACCATTAGCATTAACATGATCATTATTATTTTCATTTACAGTGATAACATTTTGAACTAATTTATTTTTTGAGGAATGACTTGTATTCATAAAAGAATTCATTATTATATCATTTTCAAAATTTTCTTTGGATAATGGCAAAACCTTATATGGTTCAGTTTCAACTCCATATAAGGACCAACCTTTTAATAAATCCAAAACACCAAATAGACCTTCACCAATTGTATCTATCTTCATTGGCATAGAATCATTTTCCAAAAATGCAACAGGTTCTAATAATTTTTTTCTATGTGTCAACAAATTTTCTAAGTTGTTGTTGTAGAAATTATTTGATGAAACACCAATAGTTGTTGATAAACATCTTCTCATAAATGTTTTACCATCAGTGTATGAAATAGCTAAAAGACCACTAACCTCATCAACATTAGTGATTAAACCTCTAGCAGAATCCCAGTTGTCTTTATATTCTAATTTTAATACAGAATTATCCCTTTTTCCTAAATATCCTTCTAGCTCATCTGGTTTAAACTCTTTTTCATAGTCCATATCAATAAATGGGTTTTCTTCTCTATTAATGCTAAATAATTCAACTCTAGATCTACTTAATTCAAATTCTCCAGTTATTTCATTTTCACCTATAACTAAAAATTCATTCTCTTCAATAGATCTTGCAGTTAATTTAGGTAAATGCAAATTAATATAGGAAGATTCTAATTGTACTTTTTTATTATGTGCAATATTTAACGGAATAACTTGTTCTTCTTGAGATCTAACAATTTTTCTCATATTTTTTTCAATTAATTTCACTATTTCAAGTTGGTTATCAATGTATTCATCTTTAGCATTTCTTGCTAGAAATGCATCTGCACCAACATTACTTACTCTTAAAATGGCTGTATTCATACAACCAACAACAAATCCCTTTTCACAAATGTATTCATCAAAAATTTTAAATTTACCATCAATACCATATTCTAATAATACAATTCCAGAACTACCAGTTTGGTCAATATAGGAAC